>JAJLVU010000013.1:0-244211 GCA_030570395.1 Saturnispora gosingensis
CATTTGCCAATAATTTTCAGCCCAGCCGATATCCGAGGCTAGCCGAGCTTCCGTTACCTTTTTAGCATAAACACTTCTTTCCCAAAACTTTTTGTGACCTTTGGAACACTAGAACCAATTTTGTGGACACCAATGAAAATGAGCTCTATTAACAATCTATCAGCAGGAATATACTAATTCTTTTTCCTGTTTTTGTTTACGAGATTTATAGAACAGATAATAGCCCAACACTATGCTTTGTCGTCTGACATAGTGTTCCGCAGAATAATTTATTAAATCACGTTATTCCATCAAAAAGCCTTTGGCATAAAATGCATACGCAATACAACCGAAGAAACCTCTGAATATAATAAATTTCCAAACGAAAGATATTGGATAACTTAATCTCTTTTTGAGATGATTACTTATGTTGACAATATGCAAATGGTTGTCTCGAAGCATGAAGAAGCCCCAAAAGTGATACAATTAGTTGAGAAAAAAGCATGAAGACACTGACATCAATATTTTAAAGCAATTCATTCAGTTTGATTTAAAAGGAGGCAGAAATTACTACAAAATAAAGTCTTTAATTATCAAATTTTTATTAAAGATTCTCAATCTGCAAAACCCTTTCAAAAAATCCTTACAAAACACAGGCAATGCAATCACTTTTCTCTTCACGACAACAGGTTGTTTTGTTCTTTTCGATAGGAGTAGGTGATTTCATTAACTTCAAGATGTGTTATCGAAAACTCTTCCATGATTATAAATTCTCAGTAAATAACACAATTTGTTCAACATTCAAATTATCACCTATGCAAACCAATTCACATTTATTAAAATAAGCTACTTGTGAACCATAGCCAAAAGTAATTGCACATTGGGATTTACTCAAAGAACCGCTGGAGTACTGAAACTTTTACAAGTAGTTTTTTAAAAGTTATCTTAGCTTTTTTTGAGTAACGATGTTGTAGCTTCATCAAAAATGATTAAAAAATGAATTTATTTTTGTTTGTTAAATTGAATCTTCATTTTGACTAAATCACAATAATGTAATCTGCTTTTCACTCACGTGACAAGTTTCAAAAGGGTCAAAATATTCTTAATTATTGCTGGCTATATAATGTGCGGTATAATAAACCAATATATATCATAAATTCAGCTTTTTTGACTTTTTAGGCATGTTAAATTATACTATTAATTTAAGCATGTAAACTCGGGTCTGCTACATCCACCAATATTTTTCGAAAAATTGTCTGATGCTTTAGAAGCTGTAATTTAGTGGCGTTTTATCCTGCATCTAATTGGATAAACAACCTACAACAAAATGTTGACTAGAAAACATGAAGTTGTTTTGTAAGTTTCTGAAAAAGAATAACAAAAATTAATTCAAAGTTCTAATGCCAGCCTATTCTTCAAATGTCAACTTACACCAATTTAAAATTTTTGAGAGAAATGATTTTATACTAAAAGCCAGTTTAAATTTTTATTTTGAAAAATTGTTTTTGAGTTGTTAAAACCAAATCTTAAAATCTGTGGCTTTATATCACATTCAACTGAAAATAAAAAAATATTTATATAGTGAAACATTAAATTTATCAGCTCTTCAAAATGACTACTATATAGTGTTCAGGCACATTTAAAAAAATTCAAACAGGATAGTATAAATTTGTCACCAGTTTTCCTATTTTATGATAACTTTGGACTTAAATCTAACTTTCCCCTTTGCTTTTGATTGTAACTTTTTAAACGCATTATAGCTGTATTGATTTAGTAAGATATTTTCCTACTATGCCAAGTCCATAATAATGAAAATGACAAAAATAGGGAGCAAAATAAATGTTTTCATAGACAAATCTCTTCATAAATTGTATTTTGGACCTGCTTCTTGTTTACTGTAATTTCACTGACGAGTAAAGCCCTATTTGTGTCTTAGCGATTGCACCAAAAATGTGAAACATGAAATATGATATGTTTTAACTCGAAAACGTCAAATGATCTGATTTATAGAATACCGGAAAAGAATAAAATAAACGTCTTTGAACGATAAAACATTTGTTTCATTCAACTTTAATAATCAAATTTTATTGTTTTGGGTGACGTAACTTGTTAAAGGAAGGCAATTATTTGAAAAATTTGTAGTTCAAGTCAATCTCTCTTATAAGGTATAGGCCAATTTAAAGTAGCACTTGAAATTGATATTCAAAGCAACTAATACTTGATATTTGGTAAATCTTGTGTCTTTTTTGGCTTATCTGAAATATCTTAAACATAACCCTTTGAACATTTTTTGAGATTTTAGCGTATAGTCAGCTAATTACACATTTCTTCGCTCAGAAACTCAAAAATGACCATAAAAGTTAATACTAAAGCAGATTTTTAAAAAAAACACAACTAGATCGATAGATTGACAACAAGTGCAAAATTTGTTAGATGTTGAAGCTTTTTTTTTGCGTAATTTATAAGATTTATGCAAAAAAATCCTTTGTTTTAACCCTTCTTTCATTTGCATGTGTTCACTAATTAATGATGTATTTTACACAGAAATCAATGTTGACTTTGAAATGTTAATAGGAACAGCTTGTTTTTATAGGCTTTTGTCGCAAAACATTGGTTTTCATGTCTCAATCTCGGCCAGAATATAGACTGAAATCTATGTGTCAAATTATAAACTAGACTGCTCAAATACAAGCTAAGCACAGATGCAACTTTGAGTATATACCATATCTTTTTATGGAGGAAATAACCCAAACATGTAATACACATATACAGTTACCTAAAGTACTCATTAAACAATATTATATCCTACAAAGCGGTGTGCTTATGCATGAAACGCAGACCAACATCTGATCAACATTATCTTTCGTGTTATTAATATCGACTAGTAAATTATCCTTTTGAAATCTTTAATAAATATATCAGTCTTACTTGACTTTTCTGAGAGTCAAGAAGTAATATGCTTCATATTTTCATATACATTTCATCTATAAAAGGCATAAAATTTTTCCTTTTATTGTATTCTTTTATGCAATTGTGATTATTCAAACCATAATTCAAGGTTCTGCGAAGTTATGCTGTTGACAGGGTTAATAATGGCAGTTTTGCACAGAGTTAGTGCTCATAGACTTTTCAAGAGAATTAGGTTCATCTGAACAAGAATATTTAAAAAATAAGTGCCGTTCCCAGGAATCGAACCTGGGTCTAGTCGGCCACAACGACTTGTACTAACCACTATACTAGAACGGCTTTTTGTAGTCTGTTACAAAGTAAGAACGACTAGTCACGTGAATAGACTTCCCACTTAAATTGGTGAATGAGCAACTCGCAAAATGGAGAAGCATCTGGCACTTAACGGAAACCGTATCTATTAAAGGATTTAACAGTATCTCCGGCACGAGGTTCTGTCGACCGAAGCACCAGGTGATCAGGAGATCGCAAGTCAGATGTTTCCACATTTGCTTGATAAACGAAACAATATAAAAAGCTCACAAAAGGACCTTGCTCATGATATTTATATTTATAAAGAATTAACTTTTAGATGGATTAAAATCGATACCAATTCTACAAATAACCTAGCACGGCTTTGTAACATAGTCAGTTACAAAGTAAGAACGACTAGTCACGTGAATAGACTTCCCACTTAAATTGGAGAATGAGCAATTGGTAAAATGGTGAAGCATCTGGCACTTAGCGGAAACCGTACCTATTGAAAGATTCAACAGGATCCCCTGATGAAATCTATGTACATCATAATATTAACTGAGCATAATAAATGCATGTTTACAATAAGATGCAGAAGAGATTTGATAGAAATGAGCGTAAGACGTAAACGCAAGCTTTATTCACAAATAAACCGTAATGCGTCGATAATACAAACAATTACCGAAGTCGATCGAGACTTTTAGTATGACTAATCGACAAACTAATTTAGAAACTAATCCTTAACCCAAAATAATATTGATGAAATCTATGTACATTATAATATTAACTGAGCATAATAAATGCATGTTTTCAATAAGATGCTAAAGGTTTCGTATATGTACATTAACCATGTAAGAAGCTGAGCATTATTGATACATGAATATCAATATTATACGACTACGAATCATATGATATTGGCCATACGAACATATTCAGAGTTAATGTTTAGATTTCTAAATATATTAACTTATTAATCCATTAAGTCCGAATTAGTATAAATAGCCGTCATTATTAACGTTATAATTACTTTATATTTAATTTATAATTAACGGTTTGAGTAATAAACTCTGGATTTATCAAATATAAATAGCCAACACATTTGACTTTATATTTAATTTACACTTAATTTATAATCAACGGTTTGAGTAATAAATTGTTGAGATAACTAGAAAAGACCCTTAGCATATTTACTATGCCATTCTTCAAAAAAATGTTTAAGACATAAAGATTCTTATTATCTATTAGATGACCTAGACTCTAATATAACATCTAATATAGAAAGCATTCCCCACATTATGATTTATAATAATTGTATACACCTTTTTAATTAAGCAAACTAAATCGTTATTACCGCTATACGGAAATTGTAACAATTCCTTTCCAATCATATCTGCTGCTTATCTTATACTATCTTAAATGAACATCCAAAGTGCTCATTTACTCTTTTGAATCTCCAACAAAAGGGTTATATGTTTTGGTGGCCCAGTCGGTTAAGGCGTCAGTCTCATGATCCGAAAATCGCGAGTTAGATTCTCGCGTAGAGCATCTTTTTCAGTAAAGATTAGTGCCTCAAATTCAAGTGATCACAGTTATATTTTATAAACACAATATACTATTCATTACAAAACTACTTTGAAGTTTAGAGTCTAAGATTTTTTTAAATGAAGTGGTGAGTTTTTACTAACTATCATTAACCCATTCACCAGACTTGAGTCTTGTATGTGTTGTAGTTTTGAAATAATGGTAACAAACTTTCAAAGTAATTGCTGCTGGGATGTGATCAAAGCTGACCGCTCTAATTTTAACATAAGCACCGTCCTCAATTTTTTTGGTCTCGTTGACAAAATCATCAATGGTTTGAACTTCAATATCATTGATATGAGTAATGAAGTTATCAGCACTAAAATCGTAAAAACTACCTGGTGAACCAGGTTTGGTAGCGGTACAAAAAATTTGAGAAGGTAAGTGAACAGTTTTTTGACGAATTGCTTGATGTGGACACTGTAAATCACATCCCGCCCATGAAACCTTTTTTCTGGTGATAAACATTTCATCATCTCTGTCACTATCTTGTAATTCGATATCCAAATCCACTAACCGTTTATCACGAATGACTGACATTGTAAGTTTACCACTGGGAGGAATCGCTTTGATTGTTTCTTCAATATCTCTGTATTTAGTTATCAAATTACCATTAGCCCTCAAAATCACATCATTAGCTTTCAAGTCTGTAACATATTTGCTGTCAAATCCAATAGCAACAGAACGAACGTTTAGAACCTGAAAGCTATCGATGGCAGTCTCTTCTATTTCATCAATAAATTTATCGGGAACACCACTGATTCTAGCTTCAGCAAGTGAAATAGGCTTTAACTCAGCATCTATTATACGAACATTTGGAACATCCGTTTTATCCATTAAAAAGTCTTCCAATTCCCACATTATATCCGAGGCATTCATACCAGTGCGGTTTGTAGATTGATACTCTACATCGCATAAACTCCAAAAAGCTCTAACTTTACCTGTGTCTGGACAACATAAAACACCAAAAGCACACTTTTGTGATTGTAACGAATCGATGAAAACTGCATCGATGTTACGTGCGCGGTAAGAGTGTTCAAAATTTCCACTTCCCTTGGTAAGTGACAAGTCTACCACCCTAGTTTTATCTGTCAATAATGTTGAACAAGTATCATAACCAATAAAGAAAAGTTTGTCATTCTTATTCAAAGGCTTAGTATCAAATTTGGGTGTTCTTATTTTAGCACTGACAAGCTTAGGATCGTATTTAATGATGACATAAGATTTTGTTGGATGTAGAAAAATTACTTTTGCTGGAAGAACAACTGATTCAGCAATGGTAACGGTGACATCACACAAGTCATGAGTAATACATAGTCTGTTTACTAGTACCAGTCCCTTATTAGAATCAATTACAACACCATGCAATTTGCTAGAAGAAGAATACGAGGAATCAAGAGGAACACGAAACTTTGCTTCAACAAGTACGAAAGACTTGTTAATCTCTTTGCAGTTTTCAAATTCAGTTGCTAAATCAATAAACTTTGCTCTTCTTGGTTCTTGTGTAACAGTTCCTACAGGCTCTGATTGTAATACCGTATAGTCCCATAAACCAGTTTCATCATTTCTTGTTCCCATTCTAATTGGTCGGAAGGAATGTCTATCAATGCAAATATTTTTAAATAGAGCAATATTTCTATCACGAATGGCATAATATTTCACAGTAATGTATGCTTTGTCTGGTATACTTTTCATGACCTCAACGAACGCATCTAAATTTGGAACTGGCTTATTATCTAAACTTTCAAGAATCCAAGAGGAAGTCTGATATTCACTCAACCCTAGTTGAAAAGTACCCACACCATGTGAGACGTAAACTCCTTTAACAGTAATACCCCAAATTCGGGCCATTTGATAACTTAAGTCATTGAAGGTTGAGCCACAGACTTCTACAAATCTGTCAGGTGTGATGTTTTGTAAGTCACTAACTTTTAAACTACTCTTTATATCAACTCCAGATCTTTGGACAACAATATCCACTGATTTACCAACATTATTGTCAAATATTTCATCAACTTCGATGAATGAGGAAATGAGTTTCCCATTGATAGATAAAAGACAATCACCTTCCATAATAGAGCCATCTGCTTGACCTCCTGGCAGTGCAATTTTACAAACAAGCATACCATTGACGTCTGTTCCAGGGCGAGACAAAGCTCTCATTTTACCCTCTGCTTCTGTTGTTAATCCAAGACGTTTACATGTATCAAAAGGCTCTAAAACCCACTGGACTTGAATTGTACCTCTTGTGATTTCTTTTTTATTTTGAATACATTTGAGTGCTCTTCTAACCCTCCAAATAGGTAAGAAAAAGTCTGTTGAAGATTCATCAGAACCACCTGCTTGCAAAGCAACAGTTTCCCCATTGATATTAACAACAGGTGACCCAGATGAACCACCACTGGCAGATGCCGCTGCTTGAATGTATTCTGTATTGAAGTCATTGTAGCTATAAAACCCATATTCAGGTGCATTTCTGTCCATTCTGGAAATGACACCTGACAAAATGGATAATTTCTCACCGGAGTCATTACCAATAACCCTAATTTCTTCACCAATCCTTGCCTTTTCTGGACAAAGTGGTAGACTTTGCAATTCCATGTACTTGACATTGCTTGGCTCAAATTTCAAAAAGCCGAAATCATGAATTGGATCTCTGTACAACGCGGTCACTTCAACCTCTTCATGATTATCAAACACTGCATAACCAACAAAGGGACCTGGAGAAACCACATGTCTATTTGTTAAAATAATCCCCCTCTCAGCATCTACGACAAATCCAGTAGCTTCAGCACATCCTTTTGACTCTGTGTCGAATTGAACTGGTAACATGAAGTGCACTGAAACCACGGACTTGACAACCTTTGAAATGGTATGACGCCATTTAGAGTCACCTTCTCCAATGTATTGTTGATCAACAACCGATTCTAAATCTGTCTCTGTATCTGAAGTACTCATAATTCTTTCAGTCCTTTGTTTTTGTACCTAAGGGTCATCAGCCTCGCGCCCTTGTCAATTACTGTCTTCGTCACTTCTTATATGCATCTACAAGTGACTCACATTAAGGTCGCCATCGCGACGTCTACATCTATATTTGGCTTCGGTACCTTAATTCGCTTTCTTTCTGTAAACAACATCCGATCTTGTTTGCTTGAACTTTACATGTTTTATGCATGCAGGTAGACGACAGATGTAGGATGACTTTCAGCATCCAACCTTGATACTTTTAAACTTGCTTACATAAAGTGCTGATGAACCGCTTTTATACAGCATTTGATAATAGTCAGTGAAGCGGAGACATCGGTGCACTGATTGTTGCACATGCAACAATGTGGGGAAGTCCTCTTACATCATACAAAGATTAAAATATTTATGTTTCAACAAAAAACTACATGAAAATGACTTGTAGCCTATATCGGCATTTGTGACTAAAACCAATTGCGGCAAAGCCAAGAATTCTGGAAAGGTGAATCAGTTGGGTTCATTTGCAGGTACAAGAGCCGAGTATGCTTTGGTGGTATCGCGCAATCTTTCAACACAAAAAGGTCTACGTTATTAGTTCGATGCTGAAAACGTACGAACCAGAGACATATCTCAAATTATTGCATTTTATATGTGAGTTACCTTTACATGGGGTATATACGCAAGATATTTTTGATTAGTCAAACGCAATTTTAGAACGAAAGTGCAGAAAATGTTTTGGTTAATGGAGTGAATTGTGTTGCTTACAGCTTCTTAAAATGTCTTCAGTTCAATCATTTAATACTATTATTACGTGACACTTGCATTCAAAAGACTTTTCCGCTGTCATCATCAACTTAAATGCTTTTATGTTACGCCTCGGCTTTGGCACTAAATGATGGTTACACTATTAAAATACTTGTGTGGCAACGCTTTAGAAATCTTGACATCTAGTTACTAACTGTGAATCTGTTAATTTACCGCTAATCATAAGTTAATATTTCTTCAAAAAATTGTGGTAGTTTACAATGTTGCTTAATTTTAAATGCTTTGTGCAACATTTATTCCTGAGCCATGGATCTTAATTTTTTATTTTAACGCGTGCATATTTTTTAAACTTTTTAGTCTTTCTCTGCCTTTTAAAAATTTTGAATTATTGACTCTGTACTATTTTCTGCATACTTTGAATAATACAAAATAAAATATAGCATGAAAAGTGAAATGTAAGCCTTTTATACGCAAAATAATATCTTGAAATGAAACCAAATTTTTTTTTTGTTTCAAGTAATGAAAATAGTCAAGTGAAACTTTATTTCCTTGATTAATGCACTTTATGCATGAGCGTATGCCCCAATTAAAATGCTTTATTCTCTAACCAATACTTTACGTAACGCTAGCAGGTCTAGTGAGATAATAAAGCTTGTATTGCCTCGAAGGCTTACCTAAGGAATTAGACACAGTCATAGAAAAATTTAATCGTTACAACTTCTGTACAGCGGCAATGAAGATTTTATTTTGCTTTAAATTTATACTCATTGCCTTTTTCTTCCTTAACATTGAGACCCAACTAGCTTCAACTAACAGATCACTCTTTAATACATTTTTCGTTTTGACCTCTGTGTACATATTTGATCAAATATAGATTGTAGTTTGTAAATAACTTCTAGCCCCCTTGGTTTATGCGCAAATTTAAAAACAGCTCTATAAAAAAAAAGGCTAGCATTTGGGTTTTTAGCGTAAAAACCTATATCTTAGTTAATTTTTAATAATAAAAAATTAATAATTAGAAGAAAAAACAGTGGTTTTTTATAGTACAATAATTATTACCTAAACATGTGACAACCTATATCTTAGTTATTATGAAAAATATCAAGATAATTAAATAAAGAGGAAACAGTAGTTCCTTTTATAGTAAAATATTGACTATATAAATAGAGTGTAAGTTAGGATTAGCTTGCAATCTATTAGAAGAATACCCATTAGTTATAATTACTCCAATAGACATGATAGCAACGGAATGGATTCAAGCTTACTGTTGCTCAGAAGTATGAGTGCAATATGCATGTATTGTGCTAACACATTCAACCTTACATGCAACCCTCCATTGTTATGTACACCAACGTGTTATGAGTGTTACCTGGTTAACTTAGTATGTACTGCATATGAGTGATCATACGTTTGCAAAATGTATGTTGTAGTTTATGCTTCAACATTAAATCACTTAATTAATAACTGAGCAATACTTGATTACAACTTATTTTGACACCTTATATTCCATTTATAATCAACGGTTTGAGTATTAAACTCTCGATTTATCAGGATCATGGAATTTGTTTCTGGAATAGTAAGACTAAGGTAACAATTGACTTCGGCGATTATTTACATCACCGACACATTATGGTTATTTGTAAATAATGTTTGTACTTATGCCATATGCTTATTTATGACAAATCTCTTTAATATTTTATTTTAGCTTATTGAAGCTTAATTGAGTATTAGCGTAACTTTACTTATTTGTCAATGCTCATCATATACCTAATATAGTAATGCATAATTTGTTATATTTGACAGAGTATATTAAATCCATAAAAGGTTGATTATCTATGAATCTAAACTCAGAATATATCTAATCAAAGCAACCAAATGTTGAAATAAATTATTCAGAAAGAATACAATAAGCTTATTTACTATTCCTTTTTTAAAAAGAATTGTTCGAATCACATATCAAGAAAATGAAGCTCATTAGTAATTATTAGATAACCTAGACGCTAATGCCACTTTTAAAATAAAAAGCGATCTCCACATTATAATTTACAATAGTTGGTATACACTTTATAAATAAACAAGTTGTATTGTTACTACCGCTCTAAGGAAATTGTGACGTAGAATGATAAATATGTTTAGTGTAAATACTTGTTTTCTTTATCTGAAAGTTTTCCTTTTTGGCAGGTCTGTTTCAATTAAGAAAAAAATGATTAAATGGATTTTAAGTTAACACGTTGGTATGCCATTTTCACAACAATTGTACCGGTCATAATGCGTGTGAGCGTGAAACGTTACTTAATTTTTAACATATTACGTTTTTGAAACAATATCATGGCTTTCATTTTATAAACCATTATTCAAGAATCATTTATGAAAATGAAGGCTTCCTTTTCTATAATTACGTGCGTTGAGATGATGTGTTTGCAAAAGTTGTTTAGTTTTACAATTTCCGTATAGTGGTAATGACGAATTAGGTTGCTTAATTAAAAAATGTGTACTAATTACTGTAAACTAAAATGTGGGAATTACTGTAAAAACCTATATCTTAGTTATGATTACTCCAATAGACATGATAGCAACGGAATGGATTCAAGCATACTGTTGCTCAGGAGTATTAATGCAATATGCATGTATTGTGTTAATACATTAAACCTTACATGTAACTCTCCATTGTTATGCACACTAACGTGTTATGAGTGTTACATGGTTAACTTAGTATGTACTGCATATCCGTGATCATACGTTAGCAATATGTATGTTGTTGTTTATGTTTCACATTAAATATCTCAATTAATAACTGAGCAATACTTGATTACCACTTATTTTGACACACCCCTTAATCTATATTTTCTTGATCTTTTAGGTTTATCTTCATTAGTGTTGTAAGTTCTTTGAACCTAGTTAAATCAAAAGACTTGGTCATTATGTCAGCTATATTTACTTTAGCATTGACATAATTCAATTTGACAATCTTCTCAGCAACAAGTTGTCTAATTTTGTGGTATCTAACATCTATATGTTGTGTCTTCTGATGTTGGGTGTTAATTACTTTCAATATTGGAGATGCATTGGAATTTAGGCTAATCAATAAAATAATGAAAAGCATTTTTTTGATATGTGCTGAGCATTTTCTTGTCAGCATAAGTGCCAATACGCTCAGTGGTCTCTCTTATTCTTCGAATATGCCAATATACAGGAAAGAAATGTAAGAAACATATCTGGACATTTAAGTTTGACACTAGCTAGTATTATATTTCAATGAGTATAAACACAGGTCAACTGTAATTATCTGCAGCCATATTTCAAACTAGATTTTATCAAAGTTAACGAGCATTAGATTCGAAAGCTGACAAGATGACTTAATGAATTTATCATGAGCAATAAAAGCTGATTATCGCCTGTGTTTTCATGAGTTCAGTAGATCCACCCAATTTAACTTGATAATTTCTAGGTCTAAATATATATAGGGGTAATATTACTTTCAGCAATTGTTGCTTTTCAAAATATGAAATTCTAACTCATCATAAATTTTATTGAGGTTATTATGTAAAAATTCAAGTTTGAAAAGATAGCTCTCATCTCCTATTTCGCATCTGAAGAATGTATTTTGTATAAATGCCACAACTTGAGGCTACAAATGCTCACAATAAAATCAGTAGTGTGCTGAATCGAAAAAAATTGTAGTGGTACTGGACATGAGTTAACGCATTAATTTGACCAACTATCCTTGCCTACTTGGATTCTAGTGCTAGCATATTAAGAGCTTTACTACACAACTTAACTACTGGATGGCTTTTTGCATTGACCGACAAAGCATGCGCTCAAGTATATGGCATCAAAATATTTACTGTCACAACGCACTCATCAAGTCTATTACCGTGGAGAAAGTAATGAAGAAAGTGTGAAGCAAACTATAAGGACGCCTAGGAAAATTGCTACGTTAAATAAACGCGAGAAAAAAAAATCTAAATTTGAAGATACTTTCGCACAATAGCTTTTTGACACATGTTGCTTACTCCATCATAACCTGCTTCTACTGGTGGCTAAATTGGCCATCTTTTGGGTCATGCACAAACAGCTGCTGATCAAGAAACGCTTTTATTGTTTTGACCTTTCCTCAATTTTCAAACACAGTAAAATTTCATTCACATTGCGCACCCAATTGTGGACGTGCAGTAAGTAATAGAGATCTCTGTCAGCCACACTTTTTCCATTGTATTTTGACCCGATCTTGCCAAGATAGATCAGTACCCTGTTAGGCTAAAACTTTGACACTACTACAAATTGTAATGTGTTTTATAACTTTATCGGCCATCTGACTTTAGTGATTATGCTTGACGCAGGTATTTCCATATACGAAGGGGCAAAGCTACAGATTCACTCTATAAGCACATGATTTGTCGTCATTTGTGAAAGCAATTTCACAAGAGAAGAATGTTACGATATTTTAATCGGATGTTTGAAATTGCCGAGCGAGGCGGCTTTCAAAACTTTCTTGCGCAATGCCGTTCACAATGTAACATAGTGTCAGAATTCTAATAGCTAAACACTTCCTTCTTACAGTTTACTTGATCCGTTTGGAATATTATATGGCTGTTGCAGAGAATTTATGTAACGCATTGTTTTGATTCAACCATGGGCTTTTTTTTGGTTCGATTTCAGTGTAACTTTGTTATCGAGCCTGAGCTGCTGTAGCAAAATTAGTAAATGTTCCATTGCCAAATCTGGCAGTCCACCCACAATAGTTATGCTTTTTGGCTTGAGTAAAAATCCACAAACGCCATTCCTTTTGTAATTTTTCACAATTGCGTAATTTTCAGGAGAATTGCGACATATGAGTAAGATATAAGAGTTCAGGTTGGGGAGTTTAAATAATGAAGGCTGTCCTTTATTTTGACTACACCCTTGAACTCTGTTCTTCCGCATTTTAACATGTCTCAAAGACTCAGAGAATATTTCAAGTCTTCAACTTCTCCAAAACAGGAAGTGGCTGAAATTCATTACGTTTCTTCAGTAGAATCCGAAGATGAATATCATAACGAAGGAACTACTCCATCGGAAAAAGTGAATCCTTTGGGTTACTCAGTTGGACCGCTGAGTGTTGTAGTGCTAATTCTACAAGGTGTGGTTGGAACAGGTATTTTTGCAACTCCAGCATCGATTTTAAAATCAATGGGGTCCGTTGGATCTACCTACGTTCTTTGGATAGCCTGTTTTTTGCTTCCACTTTTTAATGTTTACATCTACATTGAATTTGCTGGATATTTTCCAAAGAGAAATGGTGGTGATGTTGCATATCTTGAGCAAGCATACACTGTGCCAAAATATCTAGTTCCAACAATGTATGCCGCTACCTCTGTTGTTCTTTCTTACGCAACGAGTAGTGCTTTTGCCTTTGGTCAATACATTTTGAAAGCGGCTGAAGCTGAAAACAGCACATGGCATTATCGTGGGATTGCAATTGGTGCCTTAACCTTTTGTTGTGGATGTGTTGCATTCAGCACTAAATGGTCTCTACGTTTGCAAAACTTACTTGGTTTTATTAAGGTTATTTTCCTTTTCTTCATGATTGTCGTCGGTTGGGTTGTTCTTGCTGGTGGTACCAAAGTTGCTGATCCACATCAAAGTTTCCGTAATGTTTGGGAAGGTACCACTACAAATGGTAATAACATTGCCAACTCCATTATTAAAGTTGCATTCTCATACCAAGGTTATAGTTACGCCTTCGGTGTTGTTGCTGAACACACTCGTAGTGAAAACAAGTCCGAAGAAGAAAACACAAAAAATCTTTTGAAAACATTTGGTAGGTATGTTCCCCTATCATTGTTTGCAATTTTTATTATTTACATTTTGATTATCACTGGTTACTATGCAGCAGCATCCCCACAAGAAATTATGGATTCAGGTATCTCTGTTGCAGCACTTTTCTTCCAAAAAGTTTTTGGTAATGAACGTGCTACCAGTGCTTTATCGGCTATGGTTGCATTGTCTGCTTTGGGTCACCTGATTACTGCCATTTTATCACACAGTAGAGCATTAAGAGAATGTGGTAGACAAGGTGTCTTGCCATTCAACAAATTTTGGACTTCAACTTATCCGCTTGGTACTCCACTTGGCCCTATTTTCATTACCTGGCTTGTCAATTTCATTATGATCGTTGCTCCTCCAGCTGGTTCTGCGTACAATTTTATTGCTGATATGGGAACTTATTCAACATATATTTTTACAGCTTTCTTAGTTGTTGGTTTGTTAAAAATAAGAAGAGAGCGCAGACTAAGAGGGTTGGGTAACAAAGGTCATTATCTTCCATTACCTTTTATTATCATTCTATTTTTATTCATGTTAATGGTTATTGCTATTGCATTTGTCCCACCTAAGGGTACCTTGATTGGTAGTGATGTCACGTTTTTTTATGCTACATATCCTCTGGTTACAATTGGTTTACTTTTGCTTTGTGCTGCTTATTATGCGGTTTGGAGATTTGCTTTGCCAAAAATGGGAAATTTTGTGTACCGTGAGATAGCATATAGACTAGAGAATGGCGAAATTGGAAATACAATCATCAAAGTCAAACTTGATGAGCTGGAGGAATGGGATCGCGAACATAAAACCGATGAGCATGGCATTAGTAGATCAATGCTTGAGTCCAAGGCAAGTTCAGACGATTCTACTGAAATTCTTTAAATCTGTCTCGCTAATAAAAATACCCCTAATGCTTGAAAGCATATATAATGACAATACAAGAAAAATGGATTAATATCTTAATTAGGCATCTATCAAAATGCAAATATTTTCTAATTTTAATGGCTAAACTTAAATAGTTCACTATCGATTCGCCAAATACTTCTTATAACTTATGAAAGTCGAATAGCATTGGCGTTAACGGTTTATTGCACAAGAAACCATATTTCGCAAAAGTATACGATAGTTGCCTGTTTTAATAGCATAAATATAACGGTAATATAAACTTTACTAGGGATTAAAGCATATGTAGATATATATATATATATATATATCGTAATTGCTTACAATATATTAAACTCAGTGTACAACGGAATTTTACAAGACTGCTCTTGTGTTGCGTTGAGTTTTAACATTTTTAACTTGTTAGTTTATGCATTATCCAACACCCTCAACTAAATCGACAAAAAGTCGTGAAAAAACACTTTTTCTGGATATAAAGAACAATTTATGTTTTCCAGCATTACAGTAAAAAAGGCTTTTGAAGCCATTTGTCTATCACTGCTATCAAGTGTAAATTGTACGAGTGGCCAAAAAATTGGGCATTGTCAACTGTGTTATTTTTGAAAAACTAAAAATGGTACATACAAATGTAAAAATACAAAGGAAATGAGCGTTCCTTTTTTTAGTGTACAACAACATTTATTTCATGGTTGCTCATAAAGCAGTTTTTGCATATGTGAGTCTACAATAAACCATTGTGCATCGGCTGCTTTTTGTTCGTTAGTTCGACCTTTTTTGGTCATATTATGCATTTTGAAACAATGTCTATAATACGCAATCACCTGATTCTCCAGCTGCTCCTCTCCATCCAAATTGTGAAAATTGACCCTATTAAGCTCGGGATGCACGTTGCAAATGGAACAAATGGCTTTAAGTTTATTGTTATGTTTGACAACGACTGGAGGCGGCATTTCATATCCAATGTTCCAAACACCGTGATTTTTGGCAACGTGATGCATGTAATTGGATCCTTTAGTGTCATAAAAGCACTTGTCTAACTCACTGAAGACAACCTTACAATACGGGCAGAGCGCTTCTCTGATAGTCTTTTCACCCTCAAACTTGAATCTTTTGACAAGAGGTTCATAAAAATTGGCTTTTTGGTTGCACAATCTCAGGGGCAATCTTTTTGATATTTGTAAGTTATTTGGCACGTATGTCCAGCCGTCAACTTGTTGCAAGTCCTCAAAATTTTCGATACAGATATCGTTCGGCAACAAAAATGAAACTAGCATTCTTTCGTAAAGGGATCTGTCAAGAAGCTCAACGTTGCCTTTCAATGATTTGATTGCTTCTTCTTGTTTAGCAACCTCAATTTCATAATGGCCTGTTTGTTTTATTTGATAAAGATACCGATCAATTCTTGATTTCATGCATGAATCAATAAGAAATCTCACCTTTTTGTTTCTGTCAACCGTCCTCGTTAAACACTTGAACTTCAATGGCTTGTCGATTCGTCCATTAGCAGAACGAGACGTTGAAGTTTTGAGCAAATGCGATATTGGGCTACCCCCGTTACAGGAGATTTCGCTTTTGAGCTTCTCATAAGACGAGTCAAAAAGCTCTTTCTTGTCGTTAATGAAAAGATCATCAAGCAAATCGTTTGTCAACGTTTCCGTATCATCACTGAATGCAAATTCTATTGGAGAGACACTGTCTAAATCCAGAAAGCTAGGCTCCAAGCTTTTGAGCAAAGGCGAACTTTTGCCTTCTAAAATGATCGAAGAATTAGCAAACCGGCTTCCGTCGTTTTGAGTCAAGTCGTCAAAATTGGGGAAATCCTCATTTGTGAGTTGCACAAACCCGTCGAGATCTAGATTTTTAACTGTAATTTCAAGCATGGATTCTGCATCCTCCCAGAAGCTTTTGGTGCCGTCAAGCAAGTTGTCAGCAAGAAATCCCTGGTCGTCGATATTCATGTTTTTTTATATGTACCTATCTAAGAGACAGGCATTCAAGAATTATTGACAAAGAAGTTGTGGCATATATATGTAGCAAGCCAAATCCGTTTTATGCCAGTACGAAGATCTCTGCTTGGAATAAAGCGAGTTTTATTCCTGAAAAGAGTTAAAAATAGATTGCTTATGCGAGACCCTATCCGATATCGTCAACGGAGGCAGAAGGCAATAGCTCAAGATTTCTATGAATCTGATTTACAATACCTAAAATTGCCCACGTGATGTTTTTATTCCATCAGATATTACATGCGCTGGGTACTGAACGTGCAACACAGTTTCCTAGATCAAAGGAAGCGGACCGTTTCTCGTATTTAAAATAACTCTTTTTCTGGCGAAAGTGCGTTTATGTGATAATTACCTAAATAGTAAATGTAGAGATACGGCGCACCTTGAATTTGTGACTTTTTGCCACCTAAATATAGACAAACAATAGACATGTAGCTCCTTTGGTGGGTGGGTAGTTAATGCTATAGGGCCAATTTATGACAGCAATACGTCATCTGGTAACTGAGAGGCTGGCCAACTCGAAATCAGCTAAATTTGAAACCACAGTGAGTGGCAATGTAGGAAAATAGTGCGCTGCGCTCCCTGCGCACAGAGTGTCACTAGCACTGTGCATAGCGGAAATAAGATACTAACCGTGTTAGGTACTTCTTTTCTAGCACGATACGGTCAGAGGTTCAGTACATACTTAAAGGCGGGAATCGCAACACTCTTGGCTTTTATTCACACAACAAAACCCGATCTCGCTTAATTTACAGCCAAGATTTGGGAAGCCGAGCTTAGCATTGGCAGATTTTAGTATAAAATGTATTATCGCAGCTGCAGCAGTGTAATTAAGCAGCATAAACGGTACGAGCATCCGCAATATGTTCTGTGAAAGATATCAACTGTATTTCGTGATTTTCTAACTGAAGATAATCAAACGAAGTTCAACATGTAGCCATTGCAAGAAACCATGATAAGTCAGCATTTTACCTAACCCTAACTACCCAGGCACTGGCACAATAAACGTTACCGCCGCTTCGCGCTTGCTTGCGGCTAAAACTTGAACACAAAGAAACAGTTACACATTGTTATTGCGTCGCTTGACTTTGAGCAATGTCTTCGTTACGTAGTTACATCTTTTTTGCCTCCATCAGGGCATGAGGGAACAAAAAGTCCTCCAGTGCATGAGGTGGAGATCGCCAAGTCCTATGGAAATGTCTTATACACCTCTCTGGTTTCAGCTTCTTCAATGATGTTATCCGTGTCACATCGCTGCACGATGAGCAAAGCGGCCTGTATAAAAGGCTATTCTATTGTCTTGTAAAGACATAGTAGCTACTCAGCCCTTGTACTCCAGCCAACATTGCACCCCAGTATGATTGTTTTTGCAAGGGCATAGTCATGTGTGGGTTCGCTCTTGCTGCAAGTCTTGTGGTGTCTAGAGAAACACCAGCAATAAGACCCTTTCTCTCTTTTCTAAATCGGGTACGTTCCATCATGTAAGATTCGATAAGCCTCGCTTCTTTGACATCTTTTAACAAAAAATCACTTATTGGAACTTTTCGCATACAAAGTGACTTGGCAATTTACTGCCCTGCAGAACTCTTTTGAGAAAAATACGTAGGCACGTACGTACGCTGTTACGCTGCAGTATCCTGTAGAAGTGAGTGTGCAGATGCAAAGTTGCTATTGTTGTTCGTCAGGAGTGGTAAGCTGCCGCAATTGCACTTTCTATTGGATTGTTTCTGGAAATCCAATGTGCCATTTCGTATTGTCTGGGCTTCTTTCGAGATCGAAGCTGACGCCAACTGTGGAAGGATTCGGCCAGCCGGTTATCAGCTTGTGAACAAACATGGCAAGGAAACCTTGCCAAGCTATATATTACTTTCTTTTGTAGTACAGCTTTCCCCTTTTTAAAGCCTATGTTTCCACTTGTTCTTGAATCCAACGCTGGTATTGCTCACATAGGTATTCGTATTTATCGTGCAGCTGCTTCGACATCGCCTGTCCACACAACGAACTACTGAACAGCTTGCACACACACTGGGTCTAGCTTATGAACCTCCTTCTCAAGTGTCAGCGTTACTGGTACAAATATCGGACACTTTGTGCATTCCGATTTGAGAGATAAATGTAATTAGTCTATATTCAGTTATTTACATGCGCTCCTTCAGTCCATATGACGCAAGAAGACCATCAGAAGCTGAAACTTCGGCTGCTCTCCTCTCGAAACCCTTTGTCATCAAACTCGCTACTTTGGAAGCAAACAGCCTACTCACGGTGTTATACAGCTCACTTTTGAATTCATATTTCAGATCCAAAGTGGCTTCACAGTGGCCATTATTGATTTTCCTTATTGTCCATTTCGTTTCAAGATAGTGAAACAGTGAATGTGAAATTGATGAAGCCTTGACCAATTCTGGCTTTGCACACTGCAGCTGACACGTAAACTCTTCATCGAAAGACTGGAATCCTACTCTCAACCCAGCAACACTGGGTTCATTCGTCTCAGCACATCTCTCTCTAATAAAAGAAGAGGTGCAATACGGAATGAATTCATGATAAAGATCAACACGAGAGATCAAGGCATAGACTAGATCCTGTGAATGCTGGAATTTTTTATGGATAGTGTATTTCTGTGAAAAATCCACATCTTGAGCCTGTTGTATCGTTGACTTCAACTTCGAGAGATTGAAAATGTGCCTGCTGGCAACCGAGAACGGTGACTTTGCTATAAGCTTTACAGGAACCATCAACATGCCGCAATCGAGTTGAATTTAATAAAAATGTCACTGTCAAGATACGAAACAAAAATTGGAATACTCACTATAAATTATCAAAGTTCCCAATTCTTGCAGCTGCTTCTTCTTAAAGTTCTCAATAGCTGGGAGGTATGTGCAATCCATTCATCTATATAGTGAACACCTTGTGTGATTATGGCGGATTAGATGTCGCCAGTAGTAAGATCCTCACATGCTTGCTCTTGTCGTTCCCCTTTTCAGCTATTTTCAAGCGTTTACCTGATGCGAACTATGCCTTAAAGAACCTTTACATTATTGTGGTTTCAGCTGTTTACATCTTCTTCATTTTAGAGATCTATACAGGATTTTTTGTGTTACTTTTCAATGCTTTGTTTACTTATCTCTTGACTAAGTATTATAAATCAAGATTCATGCCATGGGTCAACCTGATTGGTTTATTGTTATTCTTGGCTGTTAATCATATCAAAACACAATTTAGCCGGCTGGATGTTCAGGATGTTGAAATTGATATAACTGGAGCCCAAATGGTCTTAGTTATGAAGTTATCTGCTTTTGCATGGTCTTATTGGGACGGCCAATTGTATGCAAAGGATAGAGAAAGATTTGATAAAGAATTGTCTACTTATCAAAAAAGTAGAGTTATTCTTTATCATCCAAATCTTATCCCGTATCTTGGATACGTTTTCTTCTATGCTTCATTGGTTACAGGTCCTTCATTTGATTATTCAGATTACGAAAAATTCATTTTGACAGACTTATTCGATGATGTTCCTGATTCTAAAAAGCCAGGGAAGAAAAGAAAGAGGAAAATTCCAAAGTCTGGTCGTATTGCTTTTGCTAAAGTCGTTCAAGGATTTGCCTGGATTGGTCTAATGTTCTATCTAACTCCAAAAATCTCCAGTAAGTATATCATTTCTGAAAATTTTAGATATCACACGTCTTTTGGATACAAACTGATATTTATGTGGGTCCTAGGGTTTGTCGAGAGATTAAAGTATTACGGTGTTTGGCTTATCAGTGAAGCGGCCTGTATCACTGCTGGGTTAGGGTACAATGGTTACGATCCTGTCAAGGAAAAACTATACTGGAACAGAGTCCAAAATATTGATCCTCTCGGATTTGAACTTGGTCAAAATGTTCACGATTGTTTAGAAGCTTGGAATATGAATACGAATAAATGGTTGAAAAATTGCGTTTATCTGAGAACATGTACCAGAGATAAAAAAACGGGCAAGCTTAAGACAGGTTTGATTCCAACACTTTTGACTTTCTTTACTTCAGCTTTTTGGCATGGTACTTTACCTGGTTACTATATGACGTTCTTAATTGGTGCATTCCTTCAAACTGTGGGTAAGATCTTTAGAAGAAATTTTCGCCCAATTTTTATCTCCAAGGATGGTACCAATGTTTCTCCTTACAAGAGACTCTACGACATTGTTTGTTGGTTTGTCACTCAATTGGCATTTGGTTACGCCATTCAGCCATTTATTCTATTGAGGCTAAAACCTTCGATGGAAGTTTGGCAGTCATGCTACTTTTGGGTTCATGTTTCTTGCGGTGTTATCTTATTAATTTTTAGCGGTCCATTTAGTAAACCTGTCTCATCATTCTTGAAACAGTACCACTTACAGCCAATTGAATCCAAGACTCCACAAGTTGCTGTTGAGCAAGCCGATATCACCCTTCAACTGGCCAAGTTAAGAGATCAATTCAACTCAACCACCGATTTGATTGATGTTGTTCGTAAGAACAATACACTAAACGCAATTCCAGATTATGATAATCAAGAAGAGTTGAAAACCACAGTTCCTGATTTCAATGTATTGGAAGAAAGTTTTGACAAATTGAAAAAAGATATGGACGAATGGAAGGAGCAGAGTTTGAAGGGTAAAGATACCAACCAAGTTACACAAGAGGAAGTTACTAGACTTAAGGCTGCTTTATCGGAATTCGAAAACGATCTAAACAGTTATTTGACTGTTGCTAAGCAAAAATAACTTTTTTGTTTGTTCTGTAATATGCTATCGTTGTCCTGTTTAATTTTCATTTAATTGAATACATATACTATACATTAATCATCATCATCATCATCATCATCATCTGAGTCCATTAAGTCCAAACCAAGTAAAGCCGTTGACGGATCACTTTTAGGTTTGACGACGCTTTTGGCAAATGAATTTCGTCTTTCCGGTAGAAAGTCATCGTCAGGTTCAACAACTGTGCCCATTTTGGCATCATCATGTATATCTGTTTGTTCACTCTTAGTGGCATTTAATGATTCTAATGACTCACCATTCTCCAAAGCCACTACTCGGTCACCCACAGTATTCATCATTGCAAGACCACCTCTTCTCAATGTGTCATCTGCAGGCCATATGAAATTATTAGGATGTACCAGACCATTCAGAGACTTTGGTAGCTTAGTAAATTTTGCTAGTTTCAAAGCATATGCTAGTACTTGTGTAGTGTTCTCAGCAGATAAATCGTCATTCAGTTCCCCCTTTTTTGAAGGAAGAATATCTAACTCATGTTTTGCATCACCTAGCTCCATTAGAATCTTTTCCATGGTATCGGAAAGCTTAGACGACAAAGAAGACGTTTGTAATGTATTGTTTTGTAAGGAATTTAATCTTTCGTTTAAATTATGGATATCAATGTCGATCTGATCAGAATCAGCAACTAAAGCGGTAGCATCAGACTGCTGCGGTTCATAGCCAGATACCGAAGCTGCAAGGGCTGCCAAGTGTGTTTGGAAAGCGTTCATCACTAAAGAAAAGCCAATGGATTTTACCTGATGAAGATAGATTTTTACATCAAAAAATTAATTTGGTTTTCTCGATCGTAGTTCAGTGACTTATCAGTTAACTAAATATGGATTTTGATCCTTGGGCGGAGAATGAGATAGAGGAAATCTCTGAAGTGGAATACATTAGAGCAGAAGAAAATGAAACAGTAGAGTTTGCCACTCCTTCGTTGATACAGGTCAAGGAAATCCCACAAAAAGAAGGTCTACTATTTAAACATACAAATTATCAAGTCACTCATGGCGAGTCAAAGGTAGTGAGGCGGTATAGTGACTTTGCATGGTTAGTTGAGTTTCTAGTCAAGAAGTACAGTTACAGAATAATCCCCCAGCTGCCCCCAAAGAGGTTTGGAACTTCAAATAACGATACATTATTTTTACAAAGAAGAAGACGTGGTTTACAGAGGTTTCTTCAGCAATTGTGTAAGCATCCTGTCTTGAGCAAAGAAAGCCTGGTTCTCATGTTTCTCAGTGTTCCCGATGATTTCTCCAATTGGCGTAAGTTTGCCAAAATAAGTTGGGACAGTGAATTTGAAAGTATGAAACTTGAACCTCTACCACAGCAATTCAAAATAAACTTAGATGTTGTTCTCAAGGGTCTGGAGATTTCCAATGGGGAAGAGGAACCTGAAGAAGAGACCGAGAATTATGAACATCGGGAGCAACAAAAGGCATCAAATGAAACTGTTTTAAAGAACATTAAATCAATCTGGAGACAAAATCCATTAGAGAAAAACGAAATGGGATTTGTAACCAATATTAATGTTATTAATCAAAGTTTAACTGAAGTTGCAGGACTTTGGTCGAAGATGTTCATGTTGATTGAAAGGATTGAAAAGAGAGAATTGGCGCTAGTTATTGACCAACTAAAATTTTCGAGTTTGTTAGGTGATATGTCTAAATTTAATGTAGGAGTGTATGGTATGAACTCAATTGGTGGGACAGTGGAAGAAGAACAAAATTTAGGTTTGATAAATCAATCGTTCAAACAGATACAATCATTTTTCCAATCCTCTAAAAAAAACAAAACTGACGAAATGATAGAACTAACAACATCAGTTCTTGAAACGTGGAAGTCGGTACAGGATTACCTAACATCATTTCATTACTTGATTGAGAGAATGAATTTATTTCGAGTTGAATCGGAAAGAGATATACAGCTACTCATTAATAATGTCAACAAATCAATCGAGCGATTTGTCCAGCTAAAATCTCGATTGGATTTCAAGCCATCACATGCTGATAAACTAGTTTTGGGATTGAATGAAGATTTGCAAACACTCAATAAACTTTTAGGTGAAATTCTTAATGTCAAGGAAACATTTATCGTGGAATATAAGCTTTTCCAAACCACAAAGAATATGATGAGCAAAGTGTTATCAGATTGGTTCAAAGAACGTTTCACGCTTTCTGATAAAAATAACGACAGTATTCAAAGATTGTTAGATGTATTAGCGGAGTTGCCTTGATTATAATTTATATATCTATAAAAGGAAGAATAAACTGAGTTTTCTCTTTAAAAGTTCTATTTGTATAGCTATGCAATTTTTTTTGATGCATTTGTGAATCCGATACCCTTACAGGTGGCGATCAAACAATTATCATACTCTTCATCATCTTGCAGGAAGAATTCAGTTCCAAAAATTGACTTGATATCTCTCAAAAGTACAACTAACTGAGGGTCCAATTGATTTTTGTTTATAATGAATCGTCCAATATCTTCTTTACCAATTGTCATGAGGATAAAAGTAGCTTCCAACTGTTCTCTTGAAACAGCTCCACTATTTTCAATAGCTTCTAATAATTCATAAGCAACCTTTGTTGCAATATCTTCAGGAGTGTCACCGGCCTCACCAACATCATCTACTACGTACCGGAGGGGGATCTTCTTTGATTCTGAGAACAGTGTCAACCCAAAACCAGGAGATTGACCAGAGTTTTCACCTCTCCAGACATCAGTGGTGATATTAACATCACAACCTGTAGGCCTGAGAACATTTCTTGCAGCATCAACCAAACGGTTTACCACAGAAGGAGAAACACGAGCACACCATGCAACACCTCTGATAGTGGAAACCTTTGGAATGTCCATGACATGCACAGTAATAGGCTGAGGAATACGAGAGTTGACAATCAAATGTACCTCACCACCACCTAATGGAGGACAACCACGCTTTAACGTGTGAAGTTCAATATCTTTAATACCAAATTTATCCAGCAAAGGTAAATAAGACCACTTGATGAAATCCAACCCTGGTTCACCTTTTTTTGAAGTGAGGCCTTTGAATATGATTGAAAACTTATTCTTTGAGAAGGGGCCTAGTAGAAGCATAGGAAGTAAAAAATATGAGATGGAGGTATTGTCAGGACATTTATGATTAAATGAACCACCGATAATGAGACCTGGTCTATAGATCAACGTTGTACCAGTATAGGAGATTTCAATAGCAGATCCGTTGGTGACAGACTCTAGTAATCTTAAAAGTGAAACTTCATGAGGTTGAAGACCAGGATTTAATTCGTCTGGATGAATATTTGCGATTTTGATTGACACACCTTGCAAAGTTGCCATAACTAAGCGTAAGGAAAAGTTCTCGTGTCCTGAAAATGTAATCATTGGGGCCATGGTAGCCTGCAGCTAGTTGAATCAGAATAATGTTCCTTACACTAAAGATTAGAAAAAAATTTCATAAAAAAAATCAATAATTTTCATAGATACAATAACCGTGAGAAAAAGATGGAATGATGATCTTCGTAACTGGTCTTCAAAGGAAAAAAAAATCACAATAAAGATGGATTACAGTGATTTATTGCCTGCTTGTGGCAACTGGAAGACGCAATTGGTTAGTTTTGTAACAGAAGATATTCCTAGTTTTGATTATGGTGGATTTGTGGTTGGTAAAGACATTAAAAAGGCCACCTTATGGATGAAATCTGATGGTGTCGTTTGTGGGGTGGCATTTGCGAAGGAAATTCTAAACATGTTCGGATTGAAAGCCACATGGGAACATAATGATGGTGATTATTTGAAGCCAAGTGAAGTTGAAGACAACAAGATCAAAATTGCTTCTGTAGAGGGACCAGCTAAGGACGTTTTGCAAGCCGAAAGACTAGTTCTCAATATAATGGCTAGAATGGCTGGTATTGCCACCAAAACCAAGGTCACAGTTGATGCTGCTAGGTCTACCGGGTATGAAGGAATCATTGCTGGTACCAGGAAGACCACACCTGGTTTGAGAGCCATGGAAAAGTACGCAATGCTTGTCGGTGGTGCTGACCCTCATAGATATGATCTATCGAGCATGATTATGCTAAAGGACAACCACATTTGGGCCACTGGTAGCATCACTCAGGCTGTCAAAAATGCCAAAAAGGTTGGTGGGTTTTCTGTGAAGGTAGAAGTGGAAGTGCAGAGCTACGAAGAAGCGGTCGAGGCCATTGAAGCCGGTGCTGACATTGTGATGCTAGATAACTTCAAAGGCGATGAGCTTAGAGCTACTGCTGAGACCTTGAAATCAAAATTTGGCAACAGCGTTTTGTTGGAATGTAGTGGTGGTCTTACCCTAGATAACTTAGCAGGTTTCCTTTGCAACCACGTTGATATTTACTCGACTTCATCCATTCACCAAGGTGTTGGAATTGTTGATTTCTCCTTAAAAATCGACCACTAAACAGATGAAGTCGCTTAAGGACATTCAACCTCCCAAGCTTGTAACAATTCTGCCGAGACAGTGCTGCAGAGATGTTCATAGATTTTATAATGCCTCAAAACAACGAAGTTCTGTAATGATAACCAAGCTGAGCTCTGGCAAGAAGAAGAAGATAATAAGACGCGTAAGTAAAAATCTGGGTTTAACAGTGCTTTTCTTCCAAAGGTCGTAACAGAAGGTAGCGAGCGATGATCTCAGGAGAGGAGTTTGAAGCAATGATAGCGGAGGGTGATGCAGTTCGTTCGTTGCAAGTTTTGACTGATTTAAAGACCCATATCAAGAGATATTTAGTTGATTTGAACGAGGTACCCTCTTACATCATGGGGTTAAAAGAGGCATATAGTCAATCTGCAGCGCTGCAAATAACAGCATTTACAACTTTATGTCATCTGGTAACCAGAATCAGCATGCAAGATCCATCTCAGCTGGCCAACTTTTCGAATTTACTTATACCATTTTTATTAAAAAGGTTACTGGATCCAAGAAGCGCAGTAGCTCAAACTACAAAGAAATCAATAAAAACCTTTTGGAGCTGTATCACAAACAATGACAATCATTTCATTGAAATTTTATATCAAAAAGGTTTTCAAAGCAATGAGTCAAAAATTCGGGCTGATATATTAGATATGTTAAAAGGTCTTTTACAAGACAATATAGGCTTTTCATTCAAAAGCTACATTGGGTTTACTGTTGAATTACTAAACGACGACAACCATTTTGTGTCTACTAAAGCATTTGATGTTCTAGCATTTTTCTTTCTAAAGGTGAATCCAAATTCCAAAAGTGCCAAATTGGATTTGATAACTTTGTTAAAAGAATATTCAGTCAAGGATCCAATTGCTGTCAGCCTACTAAGCCAAGTCGGCGGCCCCGAACTTGTTGAAGGATATCAAAATTTTGAAGAGGTGCATGAAAGGCAAGAAAACAATGATATATCAATGATGGACGAAGAAAATGTAGACCATCATTTGAATTCACTCCTCGATAAGATTCCATTTTGGATTTCTGAGGATTCTATTCAACCTTTGGCAATTGATTACAATACGCTAGAAGATCTGGAAGAAAAAATATTACCTTCTTTCCATGGAAAGGAAACTGAATTCAATTGGAGAGCTCGGCAAGATTGGATGATTAAACTAAGGTGTATATTGAAATATGTTGAAAATAACAGCATGCTAGTTGAGCCTTCAGTAGAACTAATAAGGCAGATTAGGGAATGTGTCGTGAAGGGTCTGCTATCACTAAGAACAACGTTATCAAATAATGCGTGTCAGCTTTGTAAAGAGTTGGGCCTTTCTTTGGGGCAATACTTAGATTCCAGTACAGTAGAAGTTCTGTTCAACACTTTAGTGAAGCTATGTGCGAGTAGAAAGGCAATTCAAAATCAGAACTCGAATGTTGGTGTCATTGGACTATTGTTGAACTGTAATTTGACACCAAAACTTTTCAATTACTTGATACTGACAATGCAAGAGAAAAACATTCAGCCAAAGGTTTACATTGGCCAATGGATCCATTTGTTGTTGGTTCGTTATCATGGATCAGAAGAGTTGTTTGACAGGATTTTAGAGCTAATAGAGCCGTTAATGATAAAGGGTGTTTCGGACTCACAGCCACCTGTTAGAGAAGCTATGAGAAAGTCATTTTGGTTTTTAAACGAGCTAGCGCCGAACGCTGCTGAAAGGATAAAAGAGAAGTTAGATTTGAATAGCCTGAAAGCACTTGATAAATCAAAAATGAATTTACAACCAAGGCAATCAATAAAAGAGTTGATAAATGAGAAAAGAAGGCAAACTCAGAGCGATGCTTTCAAAAATCAAAGAGAAAAACTTTTGAGCTCAGATCTGATTGAAAAAGAAATATTAAGAGAAAGTAATAAGAGAAGCATTTCATTAGGGACGGCCGATTTAGCCGATCATAAAAAACCGAATAAGACTCAAATTCAACAACAGCAAAGATCGCAAAGTTTAGGTAAACCAAAAGAAGATTATGAGGATTTTACGGAGAGATTGAAAAAGCAAAATTATATTTTTGAACAAATTACATCAAATTCGAGCGAAGAGCAAGAAATGGGATTTGCAAACTTGGTTAAATTAAGTGACCGTAGTGAAGGGGAGCAGTTTTCTTATAAGTTTCAGTCTGCTTTGAATACTTTGAGCTGCAATAACCCCACAATTTTTTGGAAAATGTTTAAGAATGAAGATTGGTTCAAATTGATTTCAAGCTATTTGACAACTGAGAATTTGATCAGAGTCTACTGCATCCATTTTGTGGAAGGTGGATCACCAGAACGAGATGAAATTGATTTGATATTAAGTTTTTTGAAAATTGAAGATGTTAGTTTGGGAATAAGTTCAATAATGGGAAAATGCTGTGATACGTCAAAGATTGACGACCTAAAATTATCGATTCAATTTAATAAATATAAGCAGATAATATTGAGTGTTACTTTGTTCTTGTTAAGAGATTTATTCATTTTTAAAAAGGACGAATTAAAGATATACATGATTAGTACTATATTTGAAAGCCTTTTTGGGTGCGACACGATTATTGAGCCAAACATTGAATCATTGTTCAATGAGATCATTGAGATTTGTTACAAGAACTGGGAAAGTGAGTTTTTAAGAGTATTAGACATTTTTGAGGAAAAATCTCAAATAGTGATCAAAAATATTTTAGGAATCAGAAGAGAACAAGATGAGAATTTTGATATTCATACTCAATTAAAGAACTTGAATTACATTGAAGATGAAGATGATGCGAACAATTTAGAGCATATGACAAAGGTCATACCAAAAGCAGAGGATTTGAAGGAAGCAATTGCACAAAATCAACAGGAATCTCATGAGGATTTTACCAAAATTATTCCACTGACAGTACAAGCATGGGAAGATAATGAAGAAAAAGCCGAGCAAGAAAATGAATTTACTGCTAGAGATGTTTTTGAATCAGTTGATGAGCAAGATGAACCAATGGAAGTAACAGAGAAGGATTGCCACAACCATGCAGACAAAAGAATGAAGGATGAAATGGAAGAGCCTCAAGATGAGGAAGAAGAGACTAAAAGTGACTCGACGCCAAATTTAGAGACTCTTGATATTAACCAAAGTAGCAGTGAAATTGTTGAAGAAAACAGTGGTTCCTTAATTGAAAATTGGACTAAGGAAATTGAACTTGGTGGTTTAGATTATGAAGGCTTAACATTTTTGCAAGAAGAAGAACTTATTGAAAGACTAAAGGAGGTGAATCAAGAAGCAACAATTTTAACTCTACTAACGAAATGGATGGATGAATGGTCGGGAGAAAAAGTAATTGAGCTGATGCAAATCAAGGAAAGATGGAGTGAAATGGGGTATTATCTTCTACAAGAAATGCTCAATAAGCGTGAAATTAAAGTTACATTATTAGTTAGTAAATTTCCATCTGAATATGTGCAATATCATGAGTTGATTTTAGACAAAATATTCGGGCTCATTCAAGATGGCTTGTTTGATGGAGAGGATGTATTTTTAATCGAAAGGTTTTTGAATAAGGGCATTAAGCATAAGAATAATAGCATTAGAATGAAAAGCATGATTATTTATGGGCAATTGTACCAAATCCATGTCAAGGGAGAGAAAGATGGTAATGGGTATGATCTAGTTGACGAGATTTTGTTTAAGGATTTGAACTTAGAATTTATTAAGAAAATATGTAATCTTTATTTATAGAACTAATAGGGTGATCAAAGGCTTTGAATTTATTTTGATGTATTCACTTGATTTAAAAATCTATGTACAAAAGGAAGATATATATATAGTAATACACATATACAGTTGGGAATAGAAGTCATTAAGAGCTACTTTAAAAGAACTTTTCACCAGCGTCGATGTGAACTCCGGTAAAAGATTGATCGGAAGGAGCAGAGGAATCAAGTGGTTTGTAGAGGTACCAAGCCATAAGAGCTTTGACACAGGATCTAACTCTGGCTTCCTTTAAGGAAGAACCTTCAGCAGTTGAGAGTAGATTGTCGCCAGAGTAACAACCGACAACAAATATTGGCGAGTTTGAGTTTCTACCAGTTTCAGATAGTAACTTGATTGAAGGAGGATTTAGGCTTTGGGATTTTAGTAAAATGTTGAGTAGCTTGGCAGGTTCCTTGAAATCGAACATCTTTGATAAGTCGATCTTTCTTGAGAGGATGTGATCATGGATAAATTGTTTAGCAGCTTGTTCGCCGTCCTGAGCAAAGACTGTGGCAACAATTGACCTTGAGAAGTTAGCAAAGGCAGTATATTTAGAGAGACCGACGCTTGATATTTTTGAGATGCCAGACTCAGGGCTAGAGACGTTGTTTGAGAACTTGAGCTTACCGAACTGGAACAGCTGAGGCTCGCCATTGAGGTAGCGGTCTAGATTGGACTCGCTGTCTGCCTCTATACCCCACTGGTTCTTGGCCAAGTCGTAGAGAGCGAGATCTCCAATGAAGGCATCGGTTGCAGATCTGATGATCGAGAGCGGTAACCTTGGGTAGGATGAGATCAAATGCTCTGTGACGTAGTATGACAAGAAGTTGGCTCCGAATATTGATAACTGTGCGTTGTTCGGTTGCTTGGACTGTGAGTCGCAATTGAGGCACTTGACGATCGAGTTGTAGCTGATGTTGTTAGTCAGCTGCAATCTTGAATGAAGCGCAATCACCGAAGGAATCAGCTTGGCCTCCGTCTCTGAGATCCCCGTGCCAACGTTGGTTCTTTTGTATTCTGCATAGTTGTGTAGGTCCTTGTATTGCAACTGCGAGTCTGCAATAATTTGGTTTTTGGATGCCTCGAACGAGAACTTGAATTTCCGGTTTACCACCACCGACTCTGTGTTCTTCAGCGTAGTAATCCTTCTTATTTGTTGACGTAGCATTACTATTATCACACGGTTTCCACCTTTTTCTGCTTATGCCTTCTTATGGTGGAAAAGATCTCACTTTTTTCATTTCTCACTCTAAGCTGAAAAACGAAATGGAAAAAAAAATTTTGAAGAGGGAAACGTTAGGCACAACCTTCACGGCACCCCGCGCTGTACGCCTGTGCAGTGCTGAGCAAATGTTGGCTGCACAACAAGCACGCCGGCCCCCCAACGCGATATGTGTGCGTCATTGAGCGGTATAGCTGGCACATGGGGGTGTACATTGCCTGTGTGCTTTGCTGAGCGTCTCTATTTCGAAAACACTGCTCAGCTGGTTCCAAGCGCCGCAAACCGGAGGCCCCCTCAGAGTATGTTGCTTCAAACGGTGGTGGATTGGCGGCTGTGAATGTCGTTTGTGAGACGCTGGTTGAGGTGTTGCTGGAGGTACTGCAGTTGTGAAGTGGTTATGCTTACACTCATAGCTATACTGAAAATTATTGTGTTGGTTATACTTATACTTCACTTGTACTTATACTTATCTTAAACCTATACTTATCTTAAACCTCTGCTTATACTTTACTTGTAACTATACCTGTACCTATACCTGTACCTAAGCTTACGCTCGCACTTGCGCAAAATTGCTTGCACATGCAATAACTCACCTCGCTAGTTTGACAAGCACTGGCCTGAAAGAAACCCAACGCTTCCACACACTCACAACGTCCACACGTATAGCAGCCAGGGTACCCAGTGCATAGCTAAGCAAGTATGCTCAGCAACTTTCGCTCGCAGTTTGTGTTGGCCAGCGGGCCATCTTGGTGAATGGTCTTATGTAATAGTTTGCAAAGTAACAGTTTCAGACTACAGACCGGTCTAAACATGAGCTATGTAGCTGACGCCAATGGTACCACTGAAGGTGCCATTGCTGTCGTCTTCTCATCTCTTTCTGTACGCAGCGCTCAGCTGTGCTTCGCTGATGGAAATCAGTCTCTCTAACTCACTGTGCTCCCTTGGTACGAGAAACCCAGACCCTCATCCAAGGCCGTGAACGCGGTCTTCACACCACCACGCTCCTCAGACGGCCACCGTCATCTCAACAACGACACAGCGCAAGTTTCGAACCTGGCAAACTAGTCTGCTGAGCAAACATGTGCACAAGTGCAATGGCGGGGCTGCGGTGGCGTCTGTGCAATGTGCTCCCCTCACTGTAGCAAAAAAAAGAGGCCTCTTGTTTAAACCAATAGATCGGAGGGCAATTGTTGTACTTGATAGCTAGCAAGATGTCACACCCACAGTTCGTGCCAAAATGGGTTACTCCACCATCCGGTGGTTGGTTCCACACACCTAAGAACCACCACGTGAACGGTATCATTGCGTTTGCAGGTTTCTTCGCAGTGCTCTACGCAGCGTACGCACAGGCAGAGAGGGACACAATCAACCCAAAGTTGGCATACAGCGTCGAGACAGTGAACAAGTGGAACAGCGCAGCAGCTAAGAAGGACTAGGCTGGCTTTATTTACTTATTTATTATTATAATATTATATCAGCACCAGAAATACCTTATAGGATTTAACATAGAACGAGATGAGTACACGCGTAAGCGTTTTGTCGCCGACACGTAGTAGAGCACGTAGTAGAGCACGTAGTAGCAACTGCGTTTATGCTGCTCTCACAGGCAGCCACACCACAATGGGCAATGGTTGACAGACGTGGTGCGCAGCAGCGTGCCAACGCAGTAGTATTGAGCAATAACATAAATTTGATAGTAGGCGGAATCGTATTGCTACACCTTAGACCAGGCTTGACGTGCGGACAACAAAGGCTCAAGACATTGTCTTGTCATAACTATAAAGCTCTCTTCACAATCAGTATAAAAATATGTTCAAATCAGGGTTGGCCTTGAGCAGCGTTTGCAGAATAGAGTATGTCTCTTCGTAGTCGAATAAAGTACGCAGCTTGTCGTCCATGAACATGTCGATAACAACCGTGTGGATTTCCTCCGCCTTGATCGAGTCTTGCGGCACTCTCAAGAGCAAGTCAAGTCTTCCTGGCGTGCCGCACAAAATTCTGGACCAGGTGGTCTTGAGTAGCTTGATGTCCTGCTCCACCCTGTTCTTGTGAATGAGCTTCAAAGACCCTCCCTCCAGGTCCCTTGTGGCTCTGTGCGTGTCGCACGCTCTCAGTGCCGAAGGTGAAAAGATCATCACAAACTTTCTCTCCGGTATCTTCACCTCGTACATCTGCTCGTTACCTGGCTTAAACTTGCCGCTCTTCTTGTCCCACTTGAGCTTGGTTTCCATTTTCTTGATTCTATTTCTCAGCTTCTTGTGCTCTTTGATGGATGGTATGAGATCTTTCATGTAGAATTTGACAAACTGATCTAAATTCTCTAGCTTGTGTTCCTCCAAAAACTCCTCACTTGACTGAATGTTTTCTTTCTTAACATAGAGTTCACTCAACTCCAACGGCGACAAGTTAGGGTTCAATTCTCTTATTTTAACGGCTATCTTTTCACTGATATACTCAGGAGTTTGCTTAGCAAGCGTCCTCTTCTCCTCCTTTTCACTCTCAATTCTTTCCCTTTTCAGTTCCTTCGACGACATCTTCTGTTTCTTGCCTATATATAGTCCCCCAACCAATACACAGCTCTAATTTGGTTAAGGTTCAGTTGAATCAACTATATATAAAATTTTTCTGTATGTCTGAAAAGCAGCCCGTGAAAAATTTTTTGATCTATAAGATCTTACGTAAGCTTTTTATCATTGTTATTATCTACACAATCAGAGAAACTGGATGTCAACCGGTCCATCGACACCGCAGAGGCCAACGTCAGCATTGACTTTGAGTGTACTACAAAATGCTACGACGCCTGTGAGAAATCGAGTGCTCCTAACGCCCACAAGAAACAAGCAGAAGAGATGTTATGATCCGTTAGAGGATTTAAAGACACTAGGAGTGCTATTGAATTTGAGACCAGGAGCGATCCCAGAAGCCGTAGATGCGACGGAAGTAGTAGAAGTAGAGGTAGATGAAGATTCAAGCGACAACATGTTGGATGAATCAATGGACACGATATACAAAATGTCAAAACAATATAAAATTGATAGCTTCACAACAAAAAATCTATCCGGGTTCAGGCTAAGTGGGTCAAGTAACGCTGATTCACGCGACGTCTCGTTTGATTTGAACAAGAGAACGCGGCTTTCCATCTCGTCTTTACCAAATACGTCTAACATTGCCATTCCAGAAGCAGTTTTGAACGATGATGAGGATGATGATAAAGAAGACGATAACGATAATAGTTCACAAAACACATTTGATTTGAATGAATTGAACGAGTTTCAGATTGACGAAATACCCGATTTCAGCATACCGTATGGGGACCAACAAGAGGGGGACTATTCGATAATCGAACAGCATGATGAATTTATCACAAAAAGAAGGAAGTCTTCAATAAACAATACTCTCCGAACGCCAAAACAACAGCAGAGCTTCAGTTCCCTGATGCTGAAGAAATTGGTGGCTAATTTGGATAGTAGTCTACAATGGGATACTAGCTCAAGCGAAACCATCGATCTCTTGAATGAAGTTACCAGGTCCTTTATTGATAAAGAACTACTCACTTTAAATTCTATAAGAGAACTTAGTGGCTATAAATCAATTGGCTTCTGTGATGTTGAGTTTTTAATGCAGCAAGTCAATCTTCTGCATGGTGACGACTTGCTGAACGACTGCTCTCAGTCGGATTTGCTTGATTTGAGTATCAAACTATTCGATTTGGAAAGCGTCAAAGATTTGGAAAGTGTTTTATATGGTTCGAAAAAGAGAAGGAAGGTTAATGTGGGGTTGAACGTAATAGAAGAAGAAAGTGAACATAGCGGGGAATTTGACGAACAAAGTGATGAACAAGATGAGGACAAAAGTGACCAAACAGATTCTCACTATGACAGTGGTAAACCTGCACAGCATGAAATGAATAATGAGTTAACCGCCACTCCGATTCAAAACAAGTCAAATAGTTTTTTTATGAATCAAGAATTGAGTAAGTCTTCTGAAAGTGAAGAATATATCAATAGCAGACATAGACAAGGAGTAGTAAATAGTGGAGATAGTCATGAATTGATAGATGAAGGTAATGGCAATGCTGGCGCAGATACAGCAGGGATTCTTGTGAATAATCAAGACAGTGATCGCAGCGCCATAGACAATAGAAACTCATTTGACATGTCGATAGATTCAAAAAGGGAAACGGACACAGAAACAAATGACCTGGTGTCAGATGATGGAGCAGAGGATCTTGTTGATTTTGCTAATTTCAATTCTGAAATTGCTCTTGGAATTGCAGTTTCAGAAGATGAAAGCGATAAAGAAGAATACAGTATACCAATTGCAAGCGAAGAAGAAGAAGAAGAAGAAGAAGAGGATTATGATCATGATTAGAAGATAAGGAGAGGTATGTATAATATTTGTAACATTAAGGTACTATAAACTTTATTCCCATGGTTTCTTTCTAGACTCCAGTGTGTGTTTGGAAGAGTCTTTAGGGTCCAACACAGTATCTGGGATATCTTTGACACCCGGAACTGGCTTGTTATTAAGAATCATATCAACGACCTCATCATAGGATCTCGAACTCTCCTCCTCAGGACAACCGAGGGCAACCCAATCTTGGTACGAAGCCAGCTCCAGTATGTTCTCTGTTTCCTGGCAAAACACATAGCTCTTGGTCTGCAGCTCTAGCTGTGCTCTGTCTGTAGCCGGAATCTTGCTTGGGTCCAGTATTCCTCTCGAGATATCCTCCTTGATCGCAAGTTCTCTCTCTGACAAGACTACTAAGTACTGTTCCAAAACTTGGTTTAATGTCGATTCATAGGTTTTGGATTGGCCAAAATCATAGTCCCTAAACTTTTTGAACGTCTCAGCGGTCATGTCAAGCTTTACTGCCTTTCTCTGCTGTGGATCAGACGATATCTATCGTTTACTAAGGTAAAAGTTATCTTCTTCTTTCTAATAATTTTTTTCACTATGATATATAAAAGTATAAAGTACTTTAATTACTAATGTAACACTAAAAACATATGATTTAATCCTCAATTCCGGCCTTCTTTTCAAGCGGATTGTAACGAAGGAACTTTTCAATCAAATCAACGTGTGTAAGCACCATTCTCCTGCAGCAGTATCTGTTTAGCTTGAGCTTGTCAAGCGCCTCTCCTTCAGGCAGCTGGTCCTCCTCGAGGTATTTCAAGTAGGTTTCCCACTTGTCTCCAACAACCTTACCGCATGAAAAGCATCTAACTGGGATGATCATGGTTCTGCTTTATCAACTACTAAAGAAAAGCCTAACAAATACACTGATATTAAAGAAAAAAATTTTTGAAAATTTTTGAAAATTTTTATACTATACTACTTAGAACTGTATAACTTCTTCTACTAACAGTTGTCTTATACAGGGGCATATTCAAGTAACTTCATTGCTGGTATAAGTATGGGATTATTAGACTTGAATAATGGTGGGCGTTTGTTGCCACAACTATCCAGATGGACCGCAGACGGCCAATATGCACTCATATTTTTTCACTCTAGACTGGCTATCTTTTCATTGGTGTCAAAGCTTCAGATCAACTCTTATCACATAGCAGACGCTTCGACTTTTGTTGACTGTAAATTGAGCGACACTGACCCTGATGTCGCCTATGTTTTGGATAATAAGAACAACTTGCACATAATCAACTGGAGAAGTTCAAATGCTAATCCAATTGTCAAATCTGTTGATTTAACAACCATATATGCATCCTCGCACAAAAAACACATGTCTTTTGTCAAGATTTTAAATTTGGTCAATGAAAACAAACTTAACTTTATTGTCAAATCAGCATCAAAGAAAACCACAGATTTAAGCGGCTCATCATCATCATCATCATACTCGCTGCTTTCCATAGACTTGAACGCGAACACACACGCTATTTTGGCATCCTGGAACAATATTAATCACTTCTCTATCTCTTCAAATGAACAAAATTTGCTCTTTGTCAACACTAATGATCACAAATTGTTTATCTGCTCAATTGACGACTCATTGGAGAATTTGTTTGATAACTATTCCATTAATTACATTCATAAAACGCCAATAACAAGCTGTGCGATCTCTAGTAATTTTGAAAACCCACTTGTGGCTTTAGCTTCTTCTTCTGGTATTATTCAATTGCTTTTCATCAATTTATCAAACAAAACCTCATCCCAAAGACTACTCAAATGGCATATCAACCAACCATTATCATTGAGATTCACTTCTGATGACGAATATTTGATTTCTGGTGGTTCAGAAAAAGTTTTGGTTTTCTGGAATGTGGTCAATGAGAAACAACAGTTCTTACCTCGTATCAACGGTTCTATCGTAGACATTACTTTAAATCCAAGATGTCCAAATTTCTACGGGTTAACTTTATCTCTTATTGATGGTGAGTCTCAGTTCATTATTTTGGGTTCAACTGATTTAATCTCAAAATTTGATGTTTCTTCACCAAGACTTTTGAATGGTAACAATGATTTTTCAAGTCAATTACTGGAAAAGAAAAATGGTTTTACCCCACTTGAATTGATAAATGTTAACAATGGCCAAGTATTCAAAAACCTATCAAAGGATTTAAAAGTTCACTCAAAGAATCCAAATGAACTAAACAATAAATTTAAATATTCTCAGTTTTGTTTACAGTCTTATTTCAAAATCAATCCAATCAATGATAATCTGTACATTCCAACTGGTTCTTATGTTCAAATTTACAATTTATTAAGACCTTCGGATTCTTCCATAATCTCGATCGCACCATTAGTTCAACAATATGGTAAAGTTGGTAATGAACAAAAAATAAGGGACCCTGTCGTCAAATTCTTACAGTTTACTAAAAATGGTCAGTGGATGATCACACTTGATGTTGAATATAGAGGTGAAATTGAAGAAAACGTTGGACAACCTGAAGAAATTGAAACCTTGAGGTTTTGGAAGCTAATCAACAATGAATATACATTACAAACAAAAATTATTGTCAGTCATACACAACAATTCAATAATGACAACGGTAGTGAAGGTACTAATAGTATTCAATCGTCAAAAATAACTTGCATTTTAACTGGTCCTTTGGATTATTTCAACGGTGACAGTTTAGTTACTTTAGACTCAAAAGGAGAAATCAAATTATGGAGGCCAAATTCCAATAACGTCTGGACTTTGAGAAAATTTTACTCTTTTGGTAATGATATACCATTGAAATCAACTCCTCTTTGTTCTTGGTCAAATGATAACAGTTTAATTTCTATTGTCATGGGATCAAAAATTAATTTATTAGACATTAATACGTTTCATCCAATTAACTTAGATTTGAACTTAGAGTTACAAGACAATCATCCAAAATTTATCAAATTCCTAAATGATGGTAAATACCTTTTATTGAACACAAAAAATCATGCTATTATCTACGATATCTTAAAGGGTGAAACAAAATGGGGTTTAATTATAGGTAATGGAAATTCTATTGTCAATGCTACTAATGATGAAATTGCTATCATTGGTAGGTATATCAATTCAAATAATGAAATCAACACAAAATTGACAATTTGGAAAATAAACCAAGCTGATGGTGAAATTAATTGTGTTGGGTGTGAAAACTATAATGGAACATTGATTGGTCTTGAGTATAACTTCAATTGGAAGTCCTGGGTTGTTGCAGATATTAACGCTAAAATTGGTGTGGTTAAGTCAAGCACAAGTTCTTTTGTTTGGAACGAGGATACTTCTTTAGCCAACAACGAAATCGATGTCAATATCAATGATTATCAACTAGGTAACATGTTGAACAATGCTAGAATCATCAATCAAAATAAAAAGCTAAACTCTATTGATTCTAACGAGAAATTGGGTCTCAAAAATGGTGTGTTTGATTTAATGTTAACTGATCTTGAAGGTTTATCCGTTGACATTCTATTTGATAGGATTGTTAAAGTGTTATAAATAAAAATATAAAACCTTTATAGTTTAATAAATATATAGAACGACTCAATAATAGTAACAATTCGGGGCAACAGGGATTCTGATTGATTGGCTTAGCTTCAGTAATATTAGAGTAATACGTTTGGTATACAAAGCCTAAAATCATAATGAAATAAAGACCGTTAATATGCGTACATGCTCAAAAAAATGTTCAATCAAGTGAGTTGCGTTTATTACCACTCCTTTGTGGTGCGAATCTGAGCCAGCTCTTGTCGTCTATAACCATATATATTGTTGCAATCGTGCGCTATAAACTATCTAACATCACGGCACAAGTCTTATTAACTGTAAAAATCTAATTTTAGTTATTTTAAAAAAATATAAAGATTTTTAAATAAAGAGGAAACAGTAGTTCCTTTTATAGTAAAATATTGATTGTATAAATAGAGTGTAAGCTATGACTAGCTTGCATTCTATTGGAGGAATACCCTTTAGTTATAATTACTCCAATAGACATGATAGCAGAGGATCGGATTCAAGCTTACTGTTGCTCAGAAGTATGAGTGCAATATGCATGTATTGTGCTAACACATTCAACCTTACATGCAACCCTCCATTGTTATGTACACCAACGTGTTATGAGTGTTACCTGGTTAACTTAGTATGTACTACATATCAGTGAACATACGTTAGCAATATGTATGTTATAGTTTATGCTTCAACATTAAATATCTCAATTAATAACTGAGCAATGCTTGATTGTTGTCAAATTATGAATTAAATTATGTTAAACCAAGTTGAATTCTATCTGAAACTTTAATTGATCATTAGATTAAACCTTATCAATTATCTCAAGCCAATGCAAATTGAATTACCTGATTCGATTACATACAGTTACCCAAAGTGTTGATCAGACCATAAGATGTCCTCTTTAGAAGTTATGCTCATGCATTAAATACACTTTAACTTCTGATCTACATTATCTTTTATCTAATTAGTATCAATTAGGAATTGTATCCTTTAGGATTGCTTTACTCATTGTATTAAAGTTTCACTTGACTAATTTGGATACTTTAATACCGGAATTACAGTTCCTATCTTAATTTATATTTTGTGTATAAAAGGCCTTCATTTCACCTTTTACTTTAGAGTTCTTTTATAGTCTTTTAATCATTCAGAACATAGTTTAAGAATTGTCACCTATTTTGACATTAAGTAGATCATTCGCTATTTTACTGTTAACAATTGAAGGTGTCATTCACTCGGGATGTTCTAGCATCTAGTTATGTTAGAGTTTATTCACAGCGTTTAAAGCAGTGTTTTGTTTGCTTTGCTAATACAGTGAGCGGGTCAAATTTTAAATTTGTAGAATGGGTGTGATCAATTGTTTGGCCATTAAGCGTTATTATTGTTGGCAGCTTCTGTTAGTAGATGGCAACAAAAGTGAAGAGTAAAAAAATACTCTTGGAAAAGCCAAGAAACTCCCTGTTAGCTCAGTTGGTAGAGCGTTCGGCTTTTAACCGAAATGTCCAGGGTTCGAGCCCCTGATAGGGAGTTTTTTTTTTTAAAGATTACTCTATGTTTTTTTTCTATCAACAGCTGAAAATTTTACATTGATTGATCAATTGAGGAGTCAAATAGAGATGGAGGGAACTAACAATGAGGAACTAAGGAGACATAACAACGGAATTTTCTTGTTCAAGGAAAATCAGATTCGAGGATTCACAGATTCTGATAGTCTAAATTCATTATCTTCATCTAATGGAAAACTTCAAGAGCAAGGGAAATATGAACGTTCAATAAGCATTGACAATGATACAGTAATCAAGCATACTATCCTTAGTGATTTTTATGATTCAGAAGACAATTCACTCGATGAAGATTACAATCCCCTCCTTTCATCAGATACAGAGGACAACGAAAACACAATAGAGGATGTAGAAAATGCTCAAACATCAATGGCAGTTGACAGGGAAGCAACACCTGATTTCATATACGAATTTGACACTGATGACTATGAGGATTTCGATAATACGCAATATGAGTTTGAACCAATCAAACAGAGGCAAGAGTTTTACAAACTGAGCTTGAACTCATTGCCATACATAATACTGGTATTCTTCACAATCTTGCTTAGCTACAATACGATCAAGTTGATATCAGTTCGTTCAATACCAAGCTATGACAGTCGCCAAAACAGCGACACGATGTTGAACCATAAACTGTTGATTTTGAATGATCAAGTTAATCAGCTTATGCAAATGCAAAGTGAGATCAGCGACCTCAGAGCCCAGTTAAATTCACTAAGTCAATCTCAATATCAGCATCAAATGAATAACTCGACAATTTCGACAATCACGATGACTAAGGATATAGGAAATAAACAAATAAAGGAAATATTGGGTAAACTCAACGACTTAGAAGCAAAAATCAATAAAGGAGCCAACACAGAGGTCATTCAATTACCTCAGAAAGTCCAAGATGTAAAACGACAACCATCCACAGAACATGATGATAATGCCAACGGCAAAAGCTTTGACAAAGGGATTCCAAAGAAAACAATGAAACCATTTAACCCTTTTGTGAAATATTTCAATATTGCCAATCAGGGCGAAGTTGACGTTTCCTTGACTACGTTGCCTCTTTTTCAATATGAAAAAATCAGAAAGTCGATTATATCAAAGGTCATTCATGGGTACGCTGATTTAGTGCGCAGGGTAAAGCTTAAAATGTTTAGCAAATCGAGCACTTCGAACTGGTGGCAAGTAATAACGGGTAAAGTTAATCAACCTGCATATAACCTGAATGTTACAAACTCACCATTAAATGTACTTAATGAAGAGGAAGGATTTCAATGGGTCAACAAAGTCAACGATCTACCTGTGTATCTAACTTTAAAGTTTAACAAAGGTGTTAAATTGAAGGAACTTGGGCTTTATCAAAACCTTTATGGCCATAATATTAAAGCCAATGTTAGAATGATATCGGTATTCGTTCAACCAACGGAGAACATTGAAGCTCTTAAAAAAGTTGTGAAAAAAGAAGTTAACCAAGATATCAACTTTTCGAAGTTTGGAAAGGAATTGAAAAAGTGGGTTAGGCTAGGTGAAATGGAGTACAATATTCATCTTGATCAATGCTACCAAAACTTCCCGTTCAAATACAAACTGATTGATAACTGGCCTATTCAAAAGATAATGATAATTGTTCATTCTAACTGGGGAGATCCTGAAAAGGTGATCTTTGACACCTTGAGAGTCTATGAAAACAGCTCTATTGGACTTGGGCAGGTGAATAGCAGGATAGGAGAAGCCACTGATGATTCTGTACCATTTTTGTAATACCATTCTTTTTATAATGCTGAGTGTAAAATATTGTGAGATATCGGGAGAACGTTTTTTTGACGCACTCCTAACTACGACCCTTGATTACTTACCTGTATTCAGTTGTAAGAATTTGAATAATAATCACAGATAGAATGACTGAGGGGCCAATTATCAGCTCCTTATTAGACACTGATCTTTACAAGATCACTATGCAAGCGGCAATACATAAGTATTACTCAAAGGTGCCAGCAGAGTTCAAATTGACAAATAGAACTCCCAACAAGCAGCTTACAAATGAAGCACTGACTTGGTTGAAGAAACAGATTGCTATGCTAAGCAGTTTAAGATTTCAAGAAGATGAAATTGCGTATCTAAAATCTAAGGTTGGATATCTTGGTGACGACTACTTTGATTGGCTACAAAATGATTTTAAGCTTACTCCTGACGAGGAAGTTAGTTTAGCTGTTGACGAGAACAACTCCGAAATGACATTACTGGTCAATGGAGACTGGGACATAGTTACAATTTATGAAATCCCAATCTTGGCTCTTGTTTCGGAAGCATATTTCAAATTCGTTGATGTGAATTGGACCATCAATGGTTCTCCTGCTACGGATCAAGCGATCGTTAACCACGCCAAAGAAAAAACTGTTAAGCTACTTGAAGCTGGCTGCACTTTTAGTGAGTTTGGTACCAGAAGAAGGCGTAGTTTGAATGTGCAAAGAAACGTTATGAAAGGTATTATAGAGGCCGTCGAGTTATGTGAATCCTCAAAGGGTACATGCTTGGGAACTTCTAACATTTTACTAGCAAAAGAATTTAATACTAACCCCATCGGTACTATTGGTCATGAATGGATGATGGGTGTTGCTGCAGTTTCCTTCAGTAAATCTCATAATTATGAAGCTTACACCAAAGCGAACGCATTATCTGTTAGGCAATATGTTAACTTGGTTGGTTTGCCGAATGCAGGTTTAGCACTAACAGATACATACGGAACCGAAAACTTTTTAAGTCAGTTTGAAGAACCTTACATTGGTGCTTATGTTGGTATGAGACAGGATAGCGGCTCACCAGAGGAATATAGTCGATTGGTATCAAGCTGGTATGCGAAGCATGGTTACACTGGTAAAAAGGCGAAAATGATTTGTTTTAGTGATTCACTTAACGTTGATAAATGTATTAGATTAAAAAGGATCTGCGAAGAGGAATGCGGTATGAAATCGAGTTTTGGAATTGGCACAAATTTTACCAATGATTTTGACTCAGAACCAATGAATATTGTTTGTAAACTTATTTCATGTGGTGGAAGTCACGCTATTAAGATTAGTGATAATGCTGGCAAAAATATGGGTGATAAGGAAACCGTATCAAACGTGAAGAAGGCTCTCGGTTATGTTGATAAGAGTTGGTCCGAAGGAGACGAAGCTCACCGTTGGTCTAAATGAAAGAGTGCTATTTACTATTGTTTTAATTTATTTGTTAATACTTAAGATACAATTTTAACATTACAATAGCACTACTATTTACACAAAGTCCCCCCAAGTTGACAGATGTCATCTCTAATCATCTACTTTGGGTCTTTTTTCTGGAATGATATCATCATCCCTCTCTAATTTTCTTTTCTTCTTTTCTTTCATCTTTTCAAATTGCCTATGAATGTAATCCTTAGCAAAAATTTTAACTTTCTTTTGTCTATCCTCACGAAGACTTTTTGGAATTTCATAATCACTGCCATGTCTTTTGCACTCCTTTGATGCTAATATATGCGAGATGTCTTTTGCGAATAATTTTAAGTTATCTCTGCCTATTTGTTGTTCATATTTCTTAATCATATGGGGAACATACTTCGCAAATAAGTTGATCCACTTACGCTCAGTATTTGTCTCATTACTTTTTTCTTTTGTCCCTAGAATAGCTGGATCAGAAGCAGAAATTTTGACCTTAGATTTAGCTTTAGCAGCAGCTCTTTCCAATATTGCTTTTTGTTTTTTCTCCTTCTTAATCCTTTCCAATTCCTCTTCAGCAAACTTTCTTGCCATTTCCTCATCAACTGATTTTTGCGCTTGAGAAATGATATTTGATAATTGATTGGCTTGCTCTTCTTTCATCTTGTAAAGTTTGAGTCTCTCTTGTTCTCTTTGTTTTTCGATCTGTTTAATACGTTCATTTTCGGCATTTTGTCTTTCTCTTTCACGACGTTGTTTTTTTTCTTCATCATTCTCTGTTTTTTTATTCTCAGTCCACTCAGGCTTAGTCCATGTTGTTTGTCCGCTAACTCTATTGAAATAATATTTCTGTCCTCTTTTTGGATCAAATGCCCATTCCCATCCCATAGGAAGTGGAATGCCATCAACGACTTTATTTGGAGCCAAGCTCTTGATATCCAAATTTGCCCATGGCTTCTTCGAGGACGAAGGTGCACTTGGCAGTTTTTTAAGGATGGCAGAGAGATCATTGGCAAGTTTACTTCTCCTGCCTTCAGCAGCCGGGCTTTCATTAGATAATGAGGAAGAGCTTGGAATTTTTTTGGGAATTCGATATTCAATCTTTAATGTTGACCAGTAATGAAGAATATCACTTATTTGATTCTTGATTTCATCAGACTCAACAAAAGACAAAAGTTTTTTAAATGTTTCTTCTAAATTGCTTGCTTGAACTGAATTCTTTGTTTTAAGATCGGGCCAATTACTGAGTATTTTCAAAATCTGTTCAAGAGTTTGACTTTGCAACGAATCTAGCTGCTTTTCGTCGTTGTTGATTGAAGATAAAAGAACTTTTGCTGAATTTCCAAGCGCCTTTAAACCATGCAAGCGATTCAATCTTTTAATAAGCTCAGCATCAATTTCACCCAAGAGTATTCTTTCGAAGACCCTGTTGATAACAAGCAAATCTAAATCTGGTTGCATCAAACAACCCACTACCTTAGCGACCTCGCTGATATCCAATGGATTTAAAATTAAAGACTTGACAAATTCAACGTTGACATTGGAATCGATATTATCCTTAGTAATTTTAACACCATTGCTTCTTTGCTCCTTAATCCACCTCTTCTCATCACTAGCAAGAACACCAAGAGCTTCAGTAATTGCATGAGGAAGAAGTCTCACAGACTCACTCTGGGTTTTGCCTCCTAAAACACCTAAACAGTTTGTTGAACCACAATAACAAGTTTGAGGCTCAGCACCATACCTGTCAACGTTGTAATCAAAGCAGATTTCCTCACCTTTAACAATATCACGCTTGGCAAATATACCCATTCTGTATCTTTTATTAACGACCCACTTATCAACATATGCATTAGGATCACATGAATGGTTACAGTATCTTGCTAACGAGGCCCTCTTACTAGCATCAATGATTTCATCGTCATGGATCATCATAAAATAAAAATGTTTCAATCCTTCCTTTTCATATTGCTCCTTTCTGAATTTGTACTCTTCTTGATCAATGATGTCACCTATATATTCAATAAGAAACGTGTTTGCGGGTATATCAACATTAGCTCTCATACCGTAGCCCTTCTTTTCTGTTAGGAAGATAGACGTGTTGGCATATTGGCATCGTTGGAATCGTTGGTTTTGACACTTTTCACCACAGTTGCAGTCATCATCGGTACACTCTATATTAGTGAGTCTGTTGATACAATCCGAATCTTCCCCACAAGCTTTGTTTTCATTAGAATCCTGATCGATCTCTGGATAACAATCACAGGACATTGATTCATCAGCTGCTGAATACACATGTTTCAGCCTTGGAATATACTCGTTTCTCTTTAAAACAACAAACTGACTGCACACTTCATTTGTTTTATCCGCATATTCAAGATACAAGGTAGGTGATGCCATCGAATAGCTTATTCGAGGAATTGAACTTAGTGTTTTTGTTGTTATTTCTGGAAATTGAAGTTAAAATATCAAATTTTTCATCTTCTCTCTTCAGCAGCTCAGGAAAGAAAAATTCTTACCTTAAATTCAACCTTTGGTCTACTAAACACTACTGAAAAAAGGCTTTGAAAATGGCTACATGGTTGCCAACTCCTCTGCTGGTACACGCCAGAGTTGTGAGACCATTCATTCCTGATAAGACACAAAGTCAAAAGTTTTTAAACGTGCTATATCCCGGTGAAGAGGTCTATATTTTCGAGACATTGAAAGATCAATGGGCAAGAGGCTACAGCATCCACTATCCTAAACCTAGCGATTACTCATCTGATGCTGTGGATATAAAACACTTGCCTAAAAGAATGGTCAAAGTATCCGTTTTCCCGTTAGCGTGCGTTAAGATTATTGGCCAAATTGAAACATCAGAAGAAGATCAATTTTTGACAACCGATTCCTCAACCCAGTACGAGGGTGTCAGTGGTTACGACGAGTCAGAAAGAGATGACGATGATGAGTTCATCAACTATAACGACAGTCAAACACTCAATCGCCCAAAAAAACACCACAGGCCTCAATTGCCTGTAGCTAACACCGTTGCTTCATCATCTTCGTCCTCGTCATCATCATCATCATCTCCTTCTTCATCGAACAATTTAGCAGAGGAAGTTGAATTGACCTTAAAGACAATTTCGTCAACTTTATTTGCTGTCTACTCTAAAAGTAATTTTGATTTCTTCGACAAGCTAGTCGCCATCTACAACGAGTTGGATGATTTGAGAATTAGCTTGGTTGCTGGTATTTTAACCAAAAGAGAAGAGAAGATCAACAGGAAAAGGATTGCTCACTTGATGAACAAATTTGCCAAACTTTTAGCTTCTGGTGGTGGAGCAATCAATAGAGCCGAACACTCTAAATCTGACATTGATGGTAAGGAATCAATCTTAGCTAGGAATGAAGAGTCTGGTGAGCTATTCACACAAAATTCCACTGCTGAAGTTATCAATCCCGCTAAACTTGCACAATCTCAGATATTATCAGCCTTCAGTCCCAACTATCCATGGGGGCAATCTGCTCCTTCATTGATAGCTCCAAAAAACGTTAAATTTGAAGGTTCAGTTCCATCCAACATTCTTGTTGATGTTAAGCAAGTTGTGGCTAGTTCTCCTATCATCCCCGAGAATTATGCTGGTATGAGAGCTTTCATGTATTTGCGAAATGCTAAAAGAAGATTAACAGAAGCCTTTGCGATAAATATCTCCCCAGATCAAGATTTATCATTAGACAATTTAGCTGCTGCTTTGTTCACTAACATTCCTGACACAGCTGTCAACAGTGGCAGGATATATTTGGTTGCTCTTCTAACCGAAACTATTGCTGAAAAGGATGCAAATCTTGATCAAATTGAGGTTTATGATGAATTGCCTATCGTCAGGAAAGGTATCTGTGCTGGTGTAGCCGATATATCACGTATTTTCTCGCGTCATAAAGGTCATCTTGTTTCTGGGCAAGCTCATAGATTTTCGATCAAGCTTTTTTCTTCTTATATGGATTCAAATAAGCAAGAGGTTAAGCTGGTTCATGGTATGAGCTCTATGATGGCAAAATCCATGACAATGGTTAATAATGGTTGGGGTGAATTAGTTGATCGTATCATCAGTGGGTCAAATAGAGGTGTTGCTATCAATCCAAGAGCAGAGAGGTTGGTTTTGAGCATCAAGGAATGGAAATTGACTCCTCAGAACAAAAAAGTTTTAAATGATATTTCAGGTAGTGATAATGCTGCGCTAGCTTGCATCCCAATATTAGATTATAGTCCATTAGAGAAGCCTACAGACAAACTTATTTTGAGATTGGTTAAAGTCAATGTTACAAACCTAGTATCAAAAGATAGAAATTACGTTACTGTACATTTAAGAAGTTCTTCTGACGCTCAAAAGTTTCGTAAAGGTGCTAACGAAAAGTACCACAGGAATTGGAAATTCTTGTCTACAGCACCTGAAGAATTTAATAATGAGCTGATAATTGTCAGTGGATTCCCTCATAATGCAACAGGAGGTAATGATTTCTTAGTGTTTGATATTTATCTGAATAAAACTTTACTTGGTACATCCCAGTATCTAGTTAGAAGCGGGAAATTGATTCACGACACCGGTATGTTTGGCAAAAACCTAAAATCTTTGGAAATTATGTCTTCGGATAATACATCCAAGGGTAGCATTGAATTTGATTGTGAATATGTTGGTAAGAATTATAATGTTGATCCTACCATATCAGCAATCTTAGATTGGAAATCTCTTTATGGCAACGATCTTAGGGAAAATAAAGCTTCTTTCATTGAAACTTTGAACAACGTTAAACGTTTGAACCAAAAAACCCTGGTCAGTATGTTCCAGGAACTCTGTACATCTTTGTTGGCATCCTTCGCAGCAGCTAATACCTATCAGATGGAAAAATTGAAGTCCACAATTTTTGAAGCCCTTGTTTTGACTTTAGATATTGCTGTTGCTAGAAATGAAGAGCATGTTGAAATTTTTGAAACAATGCTTGTGGAATATTCTTCAAAGTTCCCGAAAATTGGAGAACAGTTATTTTCCGTTATGACAGCTATTTTTGATAAGTTTGAATCTGAATGGAACTCAGTTGGTAGAGCTCTTTGTAGAGTATCTATTTTAGTTCTCAGAATTGTTATCAAATGTTTCAGCAATACAAGTGCCTTCCAATATGAGGCAATCGAGTTTTCAAAAGCAATTTCAAAGTTTCTTTCCAGTACTAAAGACACATTAATATCTGATCAATTGCTGATTATTGAAGTTCTAGAGTTGTATTTAGAAACCTTTGAGCCATGGTTTAGTGTATCTGAGGTGATTGATTTTGCAATTTTATGGATAAATGCCAATTATTTACATGGTTTAGGTGTTTTACCTGATGAAAATGCGAATGCTCTGGTCAACAGAAAGAGGGCTAAAGAACACTCTTATATCATCCAAAAATTGTTTTTTGTCAATCGTTTGGTCAATAGTTCATTACTAATAAAGGGTAATCCAGCAGATAGGGAAAAGCTGTTTGCCAGTGCATTGAGGATTTCTTTGTCAGTTATTACATCCGAAGTTATTGATTTAGATTGTTCAAGATTGTCCCTTGGTGTTTTGCTTTCCATTTGCCAATCATCTATGCGAGGCGAAAATTCTCTTTTTGAGAACTACCATCAACTTTACTTTGTTCTTATTAGAACTCTACCTTTAATTGCTACTCAATTCACCAAGTTTCACAGTTATTGCAAAAAGAAAAAGCTTTTGAAACCAAAAAGAGTTTACACAGACTTATTTCCAACTGTATATCCATTTGAAGAATACACAATGGATTCAATTGTCGATGACTCTGTTTTTGTTGAGGTACTTGTTGAGTTCACCATAATTATTTCGTTCATCTCCAAAATGCTCAAATTACATCAATCTGAGTTTTTGAAATGGAATGAGACAGCAAAAAACAATGCATACAGCTCTATTGAGTCAGCTTTCAACTATCCAAAGCTTTCTTCTCTTGAAGCCATTTCCTCTTTGGTATTTTTAGCAAATGATTTAGTGAAAGCTGAATATTATCCATCTCATTATTGGCTTTCTCTTCATTCGATTGTTCTAAAAACGTCACTATTTATTTCAGAGCTAGTGGCTAATTACCTTCCCGTGCCCACTTCTGACAATTTAAGCTTGTGGAATGTTTTTATCCAAAATATGCTAATGATTTCAACCGCAAAACCATGTTCTTTGGAGCATCTAGAATATTCTCCAAAATTGGCATCATTCTTGTTGATTGGTGATTTACGTTCTAAATCTTCTATATTGATTGACAGCACCTGGCAATTACTAGGTGTCGAATCATCTCTGGAAGATAAGGCAAGATTTCAAATGGAAAGGTTTGGAGGCTTTCAATGTCAAGTTCTTTCAATTGACAACTATAAGTTACTCAAGAAATTGTTTTTGTTTTTGATGCAAAGATCGAAGGCTTGTCTGTCAGTTGGAAATAAAATTTTCTGGTCAGTAATTGTTACGGAAATTTCGCAAAAGGAATCGTTGTTTGATTTAGAGAGAGAAAGTGTAACAGCATTATATGATCTTTTCCAAAGAAAAAACAGATATACACCACAGATTAGTGAGATTTATGCTTTCATCAATTCTATTCAAAAGTTTTCAAAGAAAATGGATACTGAAGATGCTGATATTGGAGAGGTGAATAAGCTTATTAATACATTGTTCCGTTACCTAAATTCACTTTCTGAGTTGAAGAAGATACCTGATGGAGATGAATTTGACGATGATCGTACTTTCCACAGTTTGAGTATTTCTAGTTTCTTAATGAACGTCGATAGGCCCGAAATATTTCAAAGCTTCATCAATGACATGTATGAAAAGAATATGAGCAAGAACAATTTTGTACAAGCTGCATTAAGTTTAGAGTTATTAGCGAATACGTATGATTGGGATAACAGCGCTTACTTGCCCGCTTGCGAACATCCAAAGCTACCAAGTCAAACTGCATTTAAAAGAAAAGCTCATCTTTTCAAGATTATCGCAAACAGTTTTGTTAAAGGTCATAAATTAGAGCAAGCAGTTGATATTTACAGTGAAATGCTAGAAGCCTATATGGATATCAACTTTGATTTGAGTGGCCTATCAGTTTGCCATTCTGAATTGGCAAAACTTTATGAATCATTGCAAACTGTTGATAGACTAGAATCAACCTTCTTTAAAATCTCATTTATTGGACTTGGGTTTCCAGAATCTCTACGTGGAAAAGAATTTATTTATGAGGGATTGCCTTACGAACATATTACTAGTATTAACACTAGACTAACAAGATTGTACCCAGGTTCCAAAATCATCAGTAATGATGACGAGGCTACAAAGCTATTGAAAGAAAACCCTCTTGGAAAATTTTTGCATATTAAAACTGTGAACCCAAGCAAAAAAGCTGAATCATCACAGCTTTCTTTTATGGCTAGGCAATATTTTGAAAATAAGAATTTGAACACATTTGTGAATATTAGGAGGCTTCCAGGTGCTTCATCAATCGCTAACTTGTGGACAGAAGAAACTACTTACGTTACTTACCTAACATTCCCGACTTTGATGAACAGATCAGAAATCAAGAGTGTTACATTTGTTAAGATCCCTCCAATAAAAAATGCAATTGGCTCATTGTCAGCTAAAAATGAAGAATTAGCTAGCTTAGAATATTTGATACATCAAAATTTGAAAGACAATATTAGCTTAGAGTCGATCTCGTCAAGTTCAATGTTTAATAGTATGACAAGAATCTTGTCTGGTACCGTTGATTCTCCAGTTAATGGAGGTGCCGGAGAATTCAAAGTTTTCTTGACAAAATCCGATGATATCCAAAAGGGAGAACCAGATGAGGAGTTTTCTCGTGATTGCATGATTTTAAGTCACTCTTTCAGAATGCTAGCCCAATTATTGAACAGTTTATTGAAACTTCATGGACTGATTGTTCCATCAAATTTGAAACTACAGCATGATTCAATGGTGGACTTATTCAAAAAGAACTTTCTATTTGAAATCGATGAGCTTGGCCTCGACGTTAGCACTCCATTACAGTACAGTGTTTTAATGAACTCGCTGACAACAACTAATGTTCATTCTAAACATAGACAATCACATTTTGACGGTGGATCTGATGTTAGCACTAACATATTTGGCAGTCAGATAACAAGAACTTCTTCCCACAATACAATCAATAGTGCAACTAGAAGGCCTTCCTCTGTTAACAGTTTTTCTAACCAACACAATACCAGCGCTCATGGATCTTTGAATGGTAGACTTAGCGCTTTCTTTTCCTCAGGTAGAGATGAGAGTACTATAAATACAAATGACTCTTTTCATGCCGATGAAAGTTCCCAGTCAAGGGTATCCACAGGCCTCAACTCTTTGAACAAAAGAGTTGGTCACAAAAAAACTAACATTTTAAACTACAAGTGATACTTTATTTTGTAAGCTTTTGTATAATTAAGCAAAAAATTTCTTCATAAAACGATACCTAGTAGAGCTGAATCTTTTCATATAGCATACTGTGTTTGGCGACTTTAGTTTTTAAGAAAAACCAAATATGATAGACACTTGATATGATTTTAACCATCTACGATGACCAATCATATTTTAATGTAAAAATGAATTACCTACAAAAGATCAGTTGAAAGGCTTTTAATGTTAACCAGTAAGCCATTTCATATTTTATAATGACCGCTTTGATTAATTACGTTGATAAGTTACCATTGGAGCTACTGAATCTAGTGTGCAGTGAATGCTTAAGTTTATGCTCAGATCAAAGCTTATCTTTGCAATTGAGAAAAGAATTTCCGATCATATTATTTTTACCGTTTTTACATAATGTTCATATTGAAGCATCTTCTATAAAGTGTTTCAATTTTGCCGGTTCTGCTATCAAGATCGCATATGAAGAGTCAAACTTTTTGAAATTCATAGAACTTTTGAAACATGGCTCTACGATTGAAAAACTTGAAGTCAAAGACATAGACAATATAGATAGTAAAGTACTAGATATTTTTATTGATAGCTCTGTCATTATGAAGTTAGGTTTACCAGTTTATTGTTATTCTTACTTTTTTCAGGAGCATAAAAATAGTTGTAGCAAAATCATAGAATTGGATTTATGTACAAGTCAAGTTCTAGACATAGTCAAAGTATTAGTTGAAGATCATGTTCAATTTTTGAACTTAAAAAGAATGAAAATCGCTATTTATGAAACAAATTCGATCCATTATATTGGTGAATTACTCAAAACTGTTGCTGAGAAGAGGTTGGGAAATATCAATAGTATCTCATTTATTTGCTATTGGGAAATTAAGAATGTTAACGGGTTAATTAGGTATATAGTGACTAAAAGCAAGATTGACAATATAAAGTATGATGCAATACGTTATGTGCCAAAGATATCATTATTTATAAACTGCATTGATACGATGCTTGCGTTGAAAGAAACTTGTTATATTAAATTTCAGGACGTTTTTGAACTGACAGTAGGAATCATATCTGAAACAGGAGCAAAACTAGTAGTGGAGCATTTGCAATTCATGTCCAAGCTTTCAACAATGACTACGTATTCTAAACTTGACATCGTGGCACTAATCGGTTCAGGAAAACTTGCGAGTTTGAAACAACTTAGAGATTTCTCTAGTCAGGGGCAATTGCCACTATCTTTAATAAACTATGACACATTTCCTAAACTTCGAAAATTGTCACTTAGTATTGCACAAGTGCCAGCAGAGAAGGAAATTCAGCTTCCACCATCGCTTTTGACACTTCATTTGACAAATTATGGAATGGAATCAACCAATTTTAGTACAATTGATTTGTCTAAAAGTTCTATAAAATCGTTGTTTGTTTTCTTAACCGGTAAGCACAAGGCTATCCATTTCAAGAATCTCTCTCCTAGACTAAGCAAATTTGAAATTTGCAATATAGAACATAAATATAATGAGACCAAAAAAATACTTTTGCAAGGGGAACCACTCATAGAGCTCCTCCAACTCCAGTTTCCCTGTTATGAGTTCATCAAAATTGTTTTGTAGATTTACAGTTTCTACGTAAAAATGATAATTTAATAATAGTTCTTTATTTTTCTTTCTAAAATGAAGAAATAAGCTTTCATGCTTGTAAAAGAAGGTAGATGGCAAAAGCTAGTACTGCATGTTAAAATCAGATTGCCATTGATAAAAATGTGATTGTCGACATAAAGAGTTTGCTTCTGTGGACCATGTATAAAATTGAGAGATCAAAAAAACGAGCATTCTCAACCCCATCGCTGCTTTAGTCAAATCTCCAATGGACCTCAATAAGTCGTCTGATAGAGCTCAATTGCTCAACTTCTATCAGCTAAAGACGCTGAAGCCGCAAAGCTACACAAAAGACACAATTGTATCCTTTTTGGACAAAGATTATACCGAAGAACAAGCAAATGCCATTCCAAAAGCTATTGTAAACAAATTGCTTTCAGAAAACGCTACAAAGGAGAGCTCTAATGAGGCTTCAAACGCTGGTTCACGTACATCCACTGATTTTAGAGATCCTTTAGGGTTTTCTGATAATATTAAAGAACTTCTACTTGATATGGACGTTATAGAAGACACCAGGGATCCCGAACTACAAAAGTACATGATTGACTCAAAGTCGTTTAATCCAAGGTTATTTTTGTCTAAAATCCATGCTGATAAGAGTATTGAAGATTTAAAACGAGGAGTGGCGTATTTAGACCGTGATATTGAGGCCAAGAAACCTGAATTACAAAAGTACATAACGTCAAATTTCGAACAAATATTAAGTATCAAAAACGATTTTGACAAAGTGTTTTCTGAATACAGTGCATCTGGTTTAAATACAAACGTATCCAATCTAGAAAGTGAATTGGTATTAACCAATAACAGAGCCAGTCAGCAACTGACGCCCATTGTACTCTATGATGCGGAAGAAAAGCGTATTAAGAACGCATTAAAAGAAATACGACTTAATAAGGAATTTTTGGATTTACCTAAAAGAATTAATCAGTATGTTAAAAATGATGATTTTGACACTGTTGTTCAAGAATATCGTATGGGTGAAATACTGTACGCTGATATCAAAGTTAAGTTTCCGAAAAGCTCATATTACCCAAAAGCATGGGCCAAAATTCAGGAAATCATAAGAGCTTATCAGAATTCAATGTTTGTGAAATTGAATTCCATTCATTTAGAGTCCATCAGTCCTAACTTTCAGAATCAGATAAACCAGAGAAATACAAACTTTGTGAATCTTATTAAGAGAATCATTATATTAGGATCTGATAGAAGTCCGATAAGAGAATTCATTAAAACTCAATACAACATGGGTCTTGAAAATTTGAATAACGGGTTAAGTGTTATCCATTATGATAGGTTAATAAATGCAAGAAAGGGCATCATCAATGCATATGAGCTAGATCAGTCAAATGAAGGATCTTTAGGGCAACCTGAAAGGCTTTCCAATACAACAATGAACAAAGTTTTCAGCATCATGTCGAAGCAGAGTTTTAGACAAGAACAGTTTGACGACCTATACAAAGAAATAGACCTGCCATTAGTCATCGAGCTATGGGGTTTTATTTCAAACTACGTTACCGACGTTACTGTTAATGTTGTTGAAAAGAAGATTTTCAAATTTGAAAGTATTTTCAAGTTTTTCATGAATGACTTTGCCAATTTACTGGATTCCAAAACTCAGAAGGAAAAGCACATGCTGCTTGTCATTACTGAAGAAGACAAAACCGAGATGAGAGAGTTCTTCTATAAAATCATTACCAAAATTTGTGAAAGGTTAAATTACATTTTCACTTGTACCAGAGGTGACTTGGACCATGCAATTAGCTTGGGATCAGAATATGGTCCCAATGCTGTATTCCCTCCTAAAAGTGATAAGAATTATGATGATGTGGAATCTTTCGGCTTTATCCCACCTCATTCGAACTCAATCTCTGGTGTTTATTATATTGTTGACCTACACAGCAAGATTTACAAAGCATTTGCAGAGATGCAAACGAGGACCCATATTTTCCACTCAGAAAATCTTCAAAAGGCATTACAAAGTATACCTATTGGAATCAACAAAGATATGATTATAGGCTCCTTGTGTTTGCTAAACGAAGATATGAAATCACTTCCATTGATGGAAAACTGGGTTACCTCTGAAGTGAACGAAGGATGCACCAAATTCCCCGAATTTGTTTTGAGTTACTTCCAGATATATTTAAAAAAGCTACAGCAGCTGAGAGCTTACGATGATGTTGAATTGCTCTCCACTGCATTTTCGATGCTTCAGCGATCGCTCTCTACCTTAGTGGATTCCCTAGTGCAAGTTGTTGAGCAAATATGTCAGTATGACCAGAACCGGTCTGATTTTTATCATTTCTCGGCCATTGCTAATTTGAAGCTGCTGAGAAGAGTAACCATGCCGAACATTCTAAATGCCTTTGGGGATTACTTTGACTACTCTTCATACATATCAAAAGAGTTGTCGATATATAAGGAGCTGAAATCCTACGAAGACATGTTTTTTGAGCAATGTGTGACGCCATATTTGATCACAATTAAAGATATTGTTAGAGATTCAATTATGATGATTTCTGAGAACTCCAAGGAATTAGTCTCTAAGATAAATGGACAAGAATTTATACCTGTTTCTGGATACATAATGCGGGTGTTCAGTTTCATCAATGCCGTGAAATCGAAATCTCAGAAATGGAATGCAAGCAAAACCCAAGTGCTTGAAATAGAAATGACTTTACTCAATCAGTTTATTAAGAAGGTAGTGGACTCACTAACTTTCAAGTTCACAAAAGAAGCTGCCACTCAGATTTGTCTTGATTTAGGACTTATCAAAGTCGTTATTGACAAGTTTAACTCTATGTTCCAAAATGCTATTGATGTTAAAAAGCTTGATTCTGCAAACAACACATTTTCTAGAGGCATTGATGTTAAGCTTTTGCAGAGAAATCTGTCGCAAAATATCACAGTCAACATGGTCTTAATTAAATGTATTTTAGAGATATAACGTTTATATACTGAGCACTTTTTTGTAGCTCTTTTAAACCCCTCTCCTCGCTTTACTTTAATGGCATTTAGCTCCTGAAAACTGACTGCGGAAGATGTTCAGGCATGTACTAGGGCGTCAGACTAATACCTTTTCACACAGGTATGGTATGCGAATGCAATCAACGCTCAAAAAGACCCCAATACGTACAAGGAACCTTGTAGGTGGTGGATTAGTAGCTCTTTTTGCAGGTGGGATAGCTTTTGACAGCGACTTTAGAGAAGGCACTTACGATACTCTTCTACTTGCCCAGCGAGTGGGTGTGGTAACGGTTGCAATCACCAAATGCTTTGGACTCTATTTGTGGACGTTGAATTCCAGTTACGAGAGTGATGACGCATATTTGAAAGCACTGAGTGAAACACATCAAAAGGCGGCCAACACTACATTGTGGGCAATTAGAAAGAACGCCGGTATTTACATTAAACTTGGACAACACATAGGGGCAATGACATATTTGCTGCCTTTTGAATGGACAAATACTATGGTCTGTTTACAAAGTGAATGCCCAGAATCTGAAATTGATGACGTTAAAGAAATGTTTGAAAACGACACCGGGAAGCAATTTGACGACTTTTTCTTAAGCTTCAATCCTAAGCCAATTGGTGTGGCCTCATTAGCACAAGTTCATACTGCTGTGTTGAAAGAAAACGGACAAGAGGTCGCTGTGAAGCTCCAGCATCCATCATTGGCCAAGTTTGTTCCACTGGACGTTAAATTAACAAAGATGACCTTTGACATGATGTACAAGGTATTTCCTGACTACTCGTTAACGTGGCTTGGTGATGAAATGCAAGAGTCAATTTTCGTAGAATTGGATTTCAGATACGAGGCCAAAAATGCAAAGAAGACTGCTGATTATTTCAAAGATTATAAACGTTTGACTGCAATCAGAATTCCAGAAGTCTATACCGCATTGCCTAGAGTTCTCATTATGGAGTTTATTGGCGGCGCTAGATTGGATAATCTTAAATACATGGACGAACATAGAATATCCAGAGCTGAAGTTTCTGGATGTTTAGCACACCTTTTCAACAATATGATCTTTCAATCTGGATTTGTTCATTGTGACCCACATCATGGTAACATTGCCATCAATTATTTAGAAAAACCTAAAAATGGTCACAATTTCGAAATTGTATTGTACGATCATGGACTATACAGAACGATCCCAAATCAAATGAAAGTTGACTACGCCAAGTTTTGGTTAGCTTTGATTGATAAAGACCAAAGCTCAATGAAAAAATATGGAACTAAGTTTGCAAAGATTGACGACGACAAGTTTCCGATTCTTGCAGCTGCGATCACAGGTCGAGATTTTGATCACGCTACTACCGGGCAGATGGTTGACGAAGCTAGATCTCAAGTAGAAATCGACAAAATGAAGGAAGCTCTTGCTCAGGAAAACGTTCTCTTTGATCTTATGTCACTTTTAGCCACTGTTCCACGAATTGTTTTACTTATTTTGAAAACGAATGATCTCGTAAGACATTTAGACGAATGTCTGCTAAGTCCATTAGGTCAAGAAAGAACGTTCTTAATCATGGCTACCTACTGCGCTAAGACCGTTCTAAGAGACGACTTATCGCAGAACAATCGCTCTCACAAGCATTGGGCACCAAAATGGATCAGTGGAGGCATTCATGCATGGTACCGCTATTACAAGCGTGGTCTCCAGCTTCTGCTTTATGACATGATGTTCTATCTACATCAGAGCTTCAGTAACTTGTACAATTAATTACGTAAAATTCAAATGATTCTTGTTTCGTTAGTAGGAAATGAAATTCTTCGCACTTTGTAGTAAGGTTGATTTTATTATAACATCTTTCACAAACAAAGAATGAACCACCAGAACGGTTCCAACACCGCTGGTACAGGGTTTTCAAGAACTAACCACTTTCAGAGTGGTAGCTCTAATCGACCACAGCGAAATCAGACTCGTAATCGCAACAATACAGGACAAACGCGATCTACCACAAAACCATTCACAAGATCGAATAACATGAACAACGGGCCAAACCACAGTCAAAGATCATCGCAAGCGAAAAGTAACAATGGAAGCTACGATAATAAGTCTACTTCAAGAAGACCACAGCAACAGCGGAAAACGTTCAACAACCAATATAATTCAGCACAGAATGTAACAGCTGCCAACACCGCAAACAGCAGAAGCAGCGCAATCACTAGAGAGGACTCAACAACTCCAGCTGTCAATAACAAATCGACTAATTTTGAGTCTAAGTTTATGGGTTGCCTCATTGCAGACCCTGCACAATTAGGATTTGTCAAACTCCAGCACAAACCAAGGCCAACACCGAAATACCTCTTGAAAGAGCAGGTTCTTTTCGATAGTTCATCTTTTGTTCTCAACGAATGGGACAAACAAAATCAAGCAATGCTACAGACGAGAGAACAGCAATTTGTAGGTGATGCCCAAGTGCTTTTCGAAGAATTTCAGACTCACAGAGAAAAGGAAAGACAGATGATGGAAAACCTGAACCTAGTCGATAAGGAAAACGCAAAGAAGTCTCTTAATGATGCCATTATTTTTAGAGGTTCTTGTGAGGATATGTGCCCAACTTATGAAAGAGTTGAACGTGTATATAAGAATCAAGTTTCGAAGTGGGAAAAAGATCCTCAAACTGGTAAAATATCAAGAAACTACGCTTTAAAGACTTTTATGAGACCATCAGGTCAAGCACCTCCGTTGCCATCTGATGTTAGACCACCAAAAATTTTACTATCTACTCTAAACTACATTATCGAGAATTTGTTGCCAAAACTACCAGAATCGCAGTCGTTTATTTGGGATCGGACACGTTCTATCAGACAAGACTTCACTTTTCAAAACAATTATTCTGGTTTTGAATCAATTGAATGTCATGAAAAAATATGCAGGATTCATATCCTTTCTTTACATGTTATGTCTGGTGCCGATGATCCAGACTACCAACAGCAACAAGAAGTGGAACAATTGAGCAATTCACTGAAAACTTTAGTCAATATGTATGATGATGTAAGGATGAGAGGTGGATCGTGCCCTAATGAACCCGAATTTAGGGCGTATGAGCTCGTTATTAAGCTAAAAGATCTAGAACTTGAAAGAAGCATTCAAAGTTTGCCATCTTACATCATCAATGACTCTATAGTTCAAAGGACATTGATGTTAAGAGGTTTGATCAACCATGGAATTGGTAGTTGGAACCTATACAGTGAATTTTTCAAATCTATCTTAGATGCATCAAAAACTCCGTTTTTACTAGCATGCTTAGCCGAAATACATTTCAACGAAATCAGGTTCAGTGCATTAAAAGAAATCTCCCGATTATATCACAGTAAGTCAAAAAAGTTCCCATCAATAGAAAACGTTTGTGTCGTATTGGGATATGATTCAGTTGATTCTTTGTTAAATACATGCAAAATTTATGGGATTCCAGTTGTCAAAGATGAAGAAAGCATATCAAGATTAAACTTGTCTACATTTAAATCGGCTTTTAAACCGTCGCAAAAACAAGCTTACACGATGCAGATAAATAATATGATAGGTGGACGTTCCATGCAACAAATAGTGAATTCAGGTGTTCCCAATGTTACACTTCAACTTTCTGTTCCCTTACCAGATGTTGAAATTGCAAGAAGAAGTTTCAAAGAGGCATCTGAAAACACTACCATCATAAATGAAATCTTTTCTAATTCAAAAATTACATCATTGACTAGCATCAAAAACAATGCTAATCCATTGACTGAGGAGTCATTGGATAATCAAGATATTAGTGTTATTACTAACGCTAATACTCCGCAAATCAATTATGCACAACAATCAAATCCATTCCCCTCACTGGAATCAAATGCAGCTAAACCAATTGAGCAAAAAAAATTGAGCAACAACGCAACATCGTCGAATCCAAGCATTGTCACTTTTGGAAGTATTAACAATTTCAATCAAAATCAGCCGTCAAATACAAATCCCACTTGTAACTTTACTTTTGATACTTTGCCAACCAATAACGCACCAACTGGTTCTAACAATACTGAAAGCATACAATTTTCAACAAATACACCATTTGTTTCAAATCAAACAATTGAATCCGCAAACAAAACACAAAACAGCTTATACGACAACAAAATTGAGGGGCAGAATAAACAAACTACGAATTCATTTTTGAGTCCTCAAGAGTATAAACAAACTCATGAGTTGACTTACAATTCTAAACCAGTATCCGAAAAGCTTGTTCCTGTAATTGAAAACAAACCAAAAATTATTCCACCAGAACAAGAAAAACCTCACAGAGAAAGAATGCTCAATGAAGTAGGGTTTGAAAAGGCACTTTCTCAGGTAGTTTGCAATTTGGTTGATGATGTTGCCACTGAGAAAATGGAGTATATAGTTGAAAGCCAAGTGGACATTGAACAAAAAAAGCGTAAAGCTACAAGGGAGATGAGGGCGAAAGAGGAACGCTGTAAAATGGTTGAACGCTTCACTAGTGAATTATACGACGCTTTTGTTAGGGAACAGATATACTTAAATGTTCTTGAAGGTCGAGCTAGAGCAATTGCTAACAAATTCTTGAAGCTTAGAGCATTAAAGTTGTTAAAAACAGGAATTCAAAAACTTTCAGAAAAGAAAAAGGTGAAAAAATCAAAAATTAATGAAATCAATGAATTTAACAATTCAATTATTGTACCATGGAAGTCAACATCGTGCAACAATAGCATTGTGACAAATACTAGTGAAATAAATAAGAGAGGCTCTAATATTTCATTTTTATCTTTCACTCATTCAATCTTAGATGACCCAATGACTGAATTGGCAAATAAACTTCGTATTGAAAAAAATGTAAGTGTTTCACTAGTCTTGAGAGACCAGTTAAGCTCGGTATCACAATGGATGTGCAAGCATCTGAATTTTCTGGCGCCATCTCAAGAGCAATCATCAGTTCTTTCTGATACAGGATATATGTTAACGTTCAACAAACTTCCTGAAAATTTTGAAGCAAAAAAACATTTTGAATCTACCAACGGTGTTATTGTTCAAGTTGGAAGTCTTCCAAGTGATAACAAAAGTATGCTTATCAATAATCTAAAGCGGGATGGTTTAGTTATTTCTAAGTTGATTGGATATTTGGAGAAGTATTCGAAGTGTAAAAATTTTGGAATTATTGTTGCTTTTGTTGACAATTTTGGTATTAAACTATCAAATTCAGATATTATTTATCATTTAGGATTAAGAAAGCACATGAGGAATAACATTAGCATCGGTTATATTGATATGACTAAAATGAATATGCAGGCTGGTAGCAAAGCATCAATTTTGAATAGAATGAGCTTAATGTTCGATCAGCTTGTCGAAAGGACATTGGGGAAAGTTGTTGAGGCTGACAAGAATGATAAAGAGAAAGAGTCAGAGGTGGAAATTGGTAAGTCTAATACATCAGACAGTGCTTTCCAAGTAGATGGCAAGTCATTACTTGATTTGATAGCCAACCCCTCAAAAAACATGACAAAACAGAAACCTAAAAGAAAACGTTTGAGACAGCTTAGTGACATTATGGACGCTACAAGAGTAAAAGTGAAAAAAAGAGGAGTTTTATGTCACTTCAATTCGACTTTAGATGTGAGTCAAGCAAGTAAAATTGAATCAACACAAATGGAAAATGAGTTGCAAGAGCTTGATGCATTAGCAAATAGTATTTTAGAAGAATGAATATGTATATATATATTAAATTGTAAAGCTATAAATAGTAATTGTATTATTTTCTCCATCATACAAGAAAGTAACATTAAAATATAGTAAAATACAGGGAATATGAGAGTACTTTGGCTAGCTAAACATATCATAAATAGCTTGGTCAACAAAGTCGTCCCTGGAAGCGAAAACACTACTAGTTGGTGCCATATCTGCCAAACCGTAATCCAGTGCAAAGCTTTGAGACTCATTAGAGCTAGTTGTCAATAAATCAAAAGTTGGATTCTGAAAATCTGCTTCATCAGATTTGCTATAAAGACTAATCCAATGGTCATCATTTGGGGATGGTTTTGCCACTAAACCATCGATGATTGTATCAAATGAAGATTTTGACAAAGGAGAAGCCTTTGAAAATGTCGACAAGTTCAAGGACGGATATCTAGGATCTTCATCACAAATATTTTTTTTTAGTCTATCTAATAATGCAATTCCAAAGTCTGATCTCTTGGACTTGGCACAAAAATTGCCTACTTTGATCAACTCATTCAGTGAGCTCAATTCGTCTATTGACATCTGACGAACAAAATTGAAACATTTTATTTGATCTTGAAATAGATATTGCTTTTCTTTCAAAAGCATCAAAATGAACTTATGAGCCTTCAAGAGTCTCCAAGCATAAAAATATTTTGACGATAAAACAGTCAAGGTGGAGATATAGTACTTATCGGTTGCATCTAACAAACAATCTCTAAAAAGGCACAAAGCTTTTAACTTACTTTGAATTTCAGGAGTTTGTTCCATTGCTTCGAAGCTTTTTCGAGCAATTAGAGTTTTAATTGAAAGTACAATCAAAAGAAACCAAGATTTGTGAATTGCAATTTGTAAAATTGGTGTCATAAACATATCAAAACCAGCTCCAAAGTAAGTTTCAGAGTGACATATCAATTCATTGAAGTTCGCCATAATGTACATCATATTTGAAATTAATTTGAATAAAACAAACTTTGAACCAACGACATTTTCTTGTTTTTCGAGAAATGCTATTATTTGGTACATTATTGGTTCTAATACCGACATGGTATGGATATATTCAATTGTATATATAATTTTTTCAACTTGATTGACGTGAATGTTATTGTGGCTTTTTAAAATCCAATCTTTCAATGATCCGAATTTGGAAGATAAAAACTCTTCCAGTTTGAAAGCTTTCGATAAAAGAAATTCAATCGTGGGCGCTTTCCTGATATTGCATGCAGGTTCGATCAATTCAAGACTCAAGGACTGAATTTCATAACGAACTTTCATAGTTTCAATTACCTTTTTTTCTAAATCAAGGTCGAGAATATTACTAGTATCAGGACTAAAAGTTGGTAACTTTGTATCAAATGACTCTTCATTTATACCTCTTGACGAACCAGACTGGACATAATAATAATAATCATTGAATACTAATCCGTACCAAATTTTTCTCCATAAATTTCCCAAAGGACTATTTCCAACCAAAGGATTGAAATTAGATGGATCTCTATTTAACCCTATACTGATACCAGTTTGAATTAGTAAATTAGCAAAAATTTGTGTTCCACCATCAGCAAAACCATCATAGTAATCAACTTTATGAAATTCTGTCATTAGTAGAGCACATTGGAAAATTGGTAATGCACACCTGCCCATCAATTTGAACTGATCAAGGCAAGTTTGAGCAATCAAGATTGATTTTTTGGGCATCTGCCTTTGTAACAAATAAAGTTCCGTTTCTGATTTTGCGTTGTTGTCATCAGACGTTTCGGCATTTTGTAATAAAGTTCTAGAAGCAAAATTTAGAACGATAATCAATGAGCCAATAAATGCGATGTCAAGCTTCTTTGAAATGTTAAGAGATTTTATTGAATCTTCCGATTGAATATCATTCAGTGAATTGGAGTCAGTCAGCCTTTCAATTTCTTTTACAAAAGAACTTTGATCCAAATATGGAACAAACGGGTAAGAATACTTGAAAAATCTTTCGACGAGCAACCACATTGTCCTTTTATTTGGTAAAACCTCAACAACATCGTCAATGAGCTTTGGGGTTGCTTTACTGTATGGGTTTGATGAACTTGGTTTTAAATTCTCGGTCTTTAGTGGCTCAACATCATCTAATCCTAAAGCATCATGCCAAACGTCTTTGAAATTAGAGCCTTTTGCCGATAACAAATGGTGTTTTTTGAATTTCATAACCTGGTCTCTAATTGGCTTTGAGTATTTTTCTCTCAGTATGGTACCAATTAAAGCCAAGGGTCCATAATTGTGAACTCTTGAGTGTCTATAGATCATTGGAGGAACATCATCGTAAAAGGTTATCTGCTGATTAGGCGCAATTTTCAAGTGTTGTAATAGTAAGTCAATTTCACTGGACTCAGAAGTTAGTAAAGGGTTGGATCTGGAGCCTTGCAGATCCGACGCTGAAGGTGTAACTCTTAGAAAATTGTAGCCAGGTAAGACAATAGGGGTCTGATTGTTTGGAGGGCTCTGGGTGCTTGGATAGTATGTCTTGGTGTTGTATGGAAGCGGTAGCCCCATTGGAGACTGCTGCATCGAGGGCAAGTTGATTTGAGTTTGCTGAGACAAGTTTAACGGCGTTTGAGGAGGTAAGTTGATTGGGGACTGAGATGGTATGTTGATGGGGGACTGCGATGGTATATTAGAAAAGGCTGGAAGAGGCAAATGCTTGTCAAAAGACAACTGTGCCTGCAATGGGGGCAACGGCAGTTTTGGGAAATCGGGAACACCGCCAGTGGAAGAAGACGATGTTGCAGTCGTTGCTGAGTTTATTGAGTTTTCGATCTGCTTTATCTTATTCTTGAGAAACTGTATTTCACCAATCATCGGACTGTCACTGCCATCTTCCTCCGCGTCTTCGTCATCATTGGTTTCCTCTGATTCTACGTTTCCTATCTCCTTTTCGTTGATCCCACAGTTAACATAGCTTTTGAGATCACCTCCCTTTTGCGCCTCCAGTCTGACACCATTGTTCATGTTGTTCATATCGCTGATACTCACCATCGATGCCCTCTTGGCTCGCTTTGGCGCAGAAACGTTAGGATGCTCGTAAACAAGTTTGTGAGTTTTCTTATTGTCTTGGCCAACTTGCCTCTGATCTGCCTTTTGTGCATACGTGCATGCATCTGTTATTTGGTGTCTGATGCAGCTCCCACAAAATGGCTTTTGCTTGTCACATTTCACCTTCCTTTTTCTGCAAACGAAGCAGGAAATCGGGTTCCTGTTACGTTTGGCTTTAGGTTTAACCTCCATCTATATAGCTATGATATAATGATAGTGAAATCCGATCCTATTTTTTTTGTGTTCTCTTTTATTTTCAAAGCCAATCCCTACTTCTCAAAAACAAATATGGTTATCGCTATATGCTGCTAACTTTACGTATTAATGACAACGATCAATATCTTTTTCTGCTTTGTATTAAAGGTGATAATCGGAGAAAGAAAAACGTCGGATTTAAGAGTTTTGAATTTCCATAAAAATCAAAAAAAAAAATCAACGGTTTGTGGCGCGTGTTTGTGGCGCGTGTTTGTGGCGCGTGTTTGTGGCGCGTGTGTGGCTGGTGGTTCTATATTTAGACCTGGCTTAAAGTAGTTAAAAAAAGTTCGTGTAGGTGTCATACGCTTTGAGTAACAGAGTCTCTTCTGTATATCGAAAATAAGTCGATTTAAGGGCCTTGACGATAAGTTTGAGAAGCAAGTCAAAGAACCGCAACTGAAAGCTATACTGTGGACGTTCCATATAGGGGAAAATTATAATTAGTCAATAGGTACTCAGTGAAAAGGAATCTTGGCATATTAAGCAATAAGATAAACAATTCCAATCGATATGTTATCACCACAAAGAGACCGTGATCGAAGGACCTCCCTCCATCGAAGGAAGATCTCAGAGATTTCGTTTACAGATTCGGTGGCAGAGTCGTACAATTCGAACCGGAACTCGATATTCTCAACCACTTCGAACCTAACAAGCTACTCGGTTCCGAGTGGCGAGACGGCGTCCGTCAACATCGAGGAGTGGGAGGATGAGCTGAAGAAGATTATCATAGAGAAGCAGACGCTGGTGTTGAAAGAGCCCTTGAAGTTTGTGCACGACCTGTCGAATCTAGACTTGCATTACTACCACGAGTTCTGGGACTTCAGCGCCACGGAATTGGCCACTTTCAAGAGACTGCAGCCAGAGGAGTACATGAGGCAGTCGAGAATGATGGAGCTGTTTTATTACGTGAAAAACATCCGCTTCAGAATGCTAATGCTTACAGAGTTTATCGACCCAAACATACTATCCAAACTATCCAATTTGAACAGCATCGACAAAATGAAAATCCAGATCTCTTGGATGGCGCTATCGACAATATTTGACAATTTCACCTTGAATCTGAAAAGGCTCATCGATGGGCAAGTCTTAATCAACTCAAATGCATTCATTTCGGTCATGATTCATTCTTTTTACAAGCTAAACAAGAAGTATAAAGATTTTTGCGAATCCTGTTCAATCCTCCGAGACTTTGTTGAAAAGGGTGGGATCAAGCAAATTGACTTATTCAACTACAACAAGCAGCTGAAAGACAAATACAAGCTAAGTTTCAACGACTCAATCGACCTAACGCTTCTTTTGAAGGGTTACATTTTGACAATGTTGAGTAAATTCCATGACCCAATTTTGAAATTACAAAAATCACTGCAAACCCCTGAGATACATGAATTGGTTTCGTTATACAAAAATATCCAGTTGACGATAGACTTCTTTTCACCTCAGCAAAGTGCTTCCATTGTCTCTAAAATCAAACCAGCCAACGCAGTTGACCTAATATCACTCTATTCAATCAACTCTGTCAATCATGATCGTCAGATTGTTTTCATAAAACAAGCTTCTTGGTCTAAACTATGGGGAGGCAACTATTGTGTTGGTAAAATCGTTCTACTTGACAATTATTTGCTACTGATTGAATCAAATGAGAATGGAGAAGAGATTTTATCATTCCCGCCAATGCTCTTAATAGATTTAGATTTTGATCAAGACATGCACGATGCAATGTTTCTTCAGTTTAGGGAAACCTTGGCAATGTACAAATCTTCAGCTGGTTCTGAATTCAAGTCAAAAATAAAAAACTCTAATAGTAATACATTTGCTTTCACCAACAAAATAACTGGATTACAAATCGTTGGTGTATTTGAAGAGCTAAAACTTCAATTTGGCAGAACCGGATTTCAAACAATGAAACTACAGCAAAAGATTTCAGCCGTTAATTTCCAAAAATTTTTAAAGATTGAAAAACTTGGTTTCATCAAGAATAACGAAGATGAATTTGATTATCACTATGGTATCGATTTAATAAATAACAAGTCCATTTTTGTTGATAAGAAAAAAATTTACCTAAAAAATGATAATGGTAATTTAGTTGTCTTATTTGAAACTCAATATGAATTTGGCAAATGTGACATAGTGAATTCAAACTTTATTTTTATTCATAATAGTGACCTTTACACACTGAAGATTGAAGACCTGCTATCAAAATCCACTCGTTGGAAGCTACTTGACAAAGGAGTCAATGATTTCAAAGTTCAAAATCAAACTGAAAAAATTGAAAACGGGAAAAGCAGAGAAGTGATCAAACTGTTCAAACTTAAAGGGAAAACACTTGAGTCGAATACCATTGATAGGAAGCTAACAACAATTCATTCAAGTGAAATTATATTTCAAAATGTCAAAGCAATCTTTTTATTTGACAAATGGGGGATTGTTTACACTAAACATGATGATTTGCTGCCACAACAGCTTTATCTTTCAAATGGGAAACCTTTGCTAACATTTTCCAGTAATCTCAAAAACGTGCTCAAGGATCAGGAACCAAGAAACCTATTTTTTAGGCCTGATCAAAACCAAATTTTGGTTGGTTATCAAGACTTTTTGGTTACTGCTTACATGAGGTTAGGGCATAACTGTGAGATATTTGAGGAGAGAATTTTAAAATTCAACTTTAAAGCTGATCACTTAATATTTGATAAGTTGAGAGATTTGGTTTACGTTTACAATGACAAATCTATCGACGTCTGGGAGCTTGATTTCAATAGAGATGCTAAGGACATCCCCTACAGTGAACTGGTTGTTTGTTTTAGAGGCAATAACATCAAATTTCTTAACGAGAAATTAATGTTATTGTCATACAAAAATGACGATAAAGGTTCATTCCAGTCAATAGGATACTTCAATGTCAACTAAAGTTGAAATCAAGTTGTATCTTTTGAAGGAAGACAATATTTTTAATTGTTCCGACAACGAAGAGAGAAGGGCCAAATAAGGAAGAAAAATTTTCAGGTACTTCACCTTCTTTACTTTTACTTAATTTTCTTTATATACGTTTATTTAATTTAATATTAACTTCATACTTACCAAATCATTATGTTACAAAACTTTCAAAGGCGTTGGATCCATTTGTCGAGTGAAATTGCTAATAAATTAAAGCAAAGTTCCTTCAAACCCGTTATCGTTGTTGGAGGTGGTCATGCAGGTATAGAAGCAGCCTGTGGTGCATCCAGGTTGGGAGTTGAGACTACACTGATTACTCCAGATTGGTCTAATATTGGAGCGACTTCATGTAACCCTGCCTTTGGGAGGCATCGCTAAAGGTACGTTATTAAAGGAAATCGATGCCCTTGATGGAGTTGCTCCTAGAATCATTGATAAAGCAGGTATACAGTTTAAGATTTTAAACAGATCTAGAGGTGCCGCTGTATGGGGCCACAGAGCTCAAATAGACAGAGATTTATATTTGAAAAAGATGCAGGGATATATAAAATCATATCAAGGAGTTGAAGTTATGGAGGGCAAAGTTGAGGATTTGATTTTAGATGCACTGGATAACAAAGTTGTAGGTGTGATCTTGGAAGATGGTGAGATGATTAAGTGTGATAAAGTTGTCATAACTACAGGGACCTTTTTAAGTGCGGAGATTCATATTGGAATGGAAAGCTGGCCAGCAGGAAGAATTGACGAAACTTCAAGTTATGGTTTGAGTAAAACATTTCAGGATATTGGATTTAGAATGGGTAGATTAAAAACTGGTACTCCAGCCAGAATCAGCGCAAAAAGTGTTGATTATTCGTTAGTTCAAGCTGAGGCAGGTGACAATCCACCAGAGCCAATGAGTTATCTGAATGATAGGCCAGATATCAAGGAACAAGTACTATGTTATAGTACACATACTACCGAGAAGGTCAAGGAAATAATATTAAACAACTTAGATAAAACCTTTCATATTAGGGAAAGTGTGAATGGGCCGAGATACTGTCCCAGCTTGGAAGCCAAAATTACAAGATTCAAAGATAAGCCAACGCATAGAGTTTGGTTGGAACCAGAGGGGTTAAATACTGATTTGATGTATCCTAATGGCATATCTAATACTATGCCTGTTGATATTCAACAACAAATACTTGAAAATATTATTGGACTAGAAAATGTCAAGATGATCAAACCTGCGTACGGAGTCGAATATGACTACGTTGATCCAAGGGAATTGAAAAGAACCCTTGAGACTAAAAAAGTTGAGGGGCTATATCTTGGGGGACAGATCAACGGTACCACAGGGTATGAAGAAGCTGCTGCACAGGGTATTATTGCCGGAATCAATGCAGGGTTGAGTTATCTCAATAATGGGGATGAACTAATCATTGATAGATCTGACGGTTATATTGGAGTTTTAATTGATGATCTAATCACCAAGGGAGTTTCTGAACCATACAGAATGTTCACATCAAGGTCAGAATTCAGAGTTAGTGTTAGAGCAGATAATGCAGACTTGCGTTTAACAGAGAGAGGATACAAATTAGGATTTGTTAGTCAGGAAAGGTGGGACTCTTATCTCAAGGATCTTAAAATGTATGAATACGGCCTCGATAAATTGAAGGATTTCAAGTTAACATCACTCAAGTGGCGGGATGGCATTCCCAAGCTGGACATCACAGGAGATTGTAAACTAAAGTCTGCTTATGAACTGCTCAGATATAAGGATATGACACTTGACGATTTGCTTTTTATGGTAAACGACAGCAAACTTAATGAGATCAATGATCGAGTAAAAATGAAGATATCGATTGATGGTAATTATAGTGGGTACATCAAGAAGGAAAAAGAGTATATCAAGGCATTCAAAGCAGACGAAAATTTGAAGCTACCATTGGAGTTTAATTACAAGTCCATTTCGTCACTGTCGAATGAAGTTATCACCCTATTGAATAAAGTCAAGCCAGAAACGATTGGACAAGCTCGAAGGATCCAGGGTATGACACCTGCAGCGATTTTTGAGCTCTACAGGATAAGTAAGAGGAAGTAGTTACTGGCGGCGGAACAACCGTTCGACAAATTTGTAAATAGTATTAATAAATAAGGAATATATAATAAAAAAATAGTGGGAGGATTCGAACATATGTAGATGAGTCTACAGCACAAAAATGTAGAAACTTAAATAACTCAAACATACGTCGATAAAGAGTGAAAATATGAAAAGTGAATAATGTGAATATCGAAGATATTGGAAAATACTTTGAGCTGATGGGTATCGCTAATTTACTGTATGCGCTTGGTACCGATTCGATTAGTGATGACCTTTATCTTGTGAATGATTTGTCCTTCGAAAAACGTTTAAATACTAGTTTTTCAAAATAAGTTCGTTCTTCTTCAGCTCGTTGATTCTCTTGAAGGACTCGTACTGTGTCTCCTTGGTGGCAAAACCAAGCACATTTTGTCTCCAGTTGTTGAATGATTCTCTGATACCCAATTCCAGGTTTCTGTCAGCTTCCCACAACGCAAAAGTACCGACGATGGCCGCCGCAGGAACTGGTTGTCTAATGAAAAAGAAAAGTAAGACTGCAGGTCTGAATGTAACTCCAAATGCCATTTTAGCTAACTATTGATAAAGAACTTGATTCAAACCTGGCTATTTTAACTAATACAGGAGAGAAAAAAAAGATGGGGAGACAACCAGTGGTGGTGTAGGGATGCGCTGGCTTACGTAATCTGCTTACGTAACCATCTGTCATTTTTAAGCAGTGCAAACAGTGATTACGTAAATCTGCCATTTTACAGAACGTGCACGTTATTATTACGTAATCTGTCAATTTTTTATTCGGGTATATCGGACTTTGATTTTTTTTAAAATCAGAGAATCAAAAAAAAATAAATAAAAAATGAAATTTCTGAAATTTTGGTGAGAAACCGAAAATTGATGTTTTCCCATAGAGAAAGAGGAAATAGTTCGAGATATCGCTATAAAGGTTGATTAAAACCAAAGATAAAAGAGAAAAGGCAGAAGAATTGTGTATATATGAGCAGCTACTATTCAGAGGAGTTTTCACCAGATGACATACAGCAGGAAGGAGGCTATGCGGATCAATTGAGCGAGGTGGTGGGGGTGCCAGGACAAGAGATAGATCTGGGAGACCAAGCACAACAGCAGCAGCTGCCAATACAGCTGCAGAGTTTAGAGGCACAGGAGCTTGCACCAGAGCTGGTAGGCCAGCCGGTGCAGGGTGTGCAGGTGCAGCAGCAGCAGCAACAACAACAGTATGAACAAAACCAACCATTTTACGTCAACGCCAAACAGTACCACCGGATCCTCAAGCGCAGAATAGCAAGAGCCAAGCTCGAGGAGAAGCTCAAAGTGGAGAGGATCAAGAAGCCATACTTGCACGAGTCACGGCACAAGCATGCAATGAGAAGGCCGAGGGGTCAGGGTGGCCGATTTTTGACAGCTGCAGAAATAGCAGAGCAGAAGCGCAAGGAAGAGGACACCAAGGACGCAGCAGCGGAGACAAGCGTGAAGAAGGAGGAAAGCAACGACGACAACAACAACGAAAGCAATGGCTCCCAGAACCACAATGGACTGCAGCAATTTCACAGCAACCAGTTGGGCTCCCTGTCTAACATTCCGAGCTTGGAAGATGAAAAGCCAGACAACAACGCAAACAACACGGAGCACCTGCTTTTTAACAACGTGGTGTCGCTATGAACACTTTCATTTCTGGCAATTCACTTATTGATGGTCAATTCAATTAGCGTCACAATAATTCAATTCAAATATATTATCAATCACAAACTTGTCTACATACTCACTCTCGCAAATCGCAATACACATATATTAGTTCACATATATAAAATATACATAACTTGCTTTTTACTTGAAAAAAGGAAAAAAAAGCTTTAAAATTACATACCTTTTGTTAACACTAGTACTATAGTCCAATTGACTGTGCTGCTTGTTGTGTTTCGTTGTCTAACGACGATAGGATATCTTGGTATCCATTCACACTCTGTAGTTTGTTTTTGAAATACTGTAACAAATGGTTCTTGTCCTTGATTTCAGTGACTGGATCCCATGGTTTGACTCCAATGATGTTCAACTTATTGAAGTTGGATCCAAATGACAATTCATCGTTTTCAATTTCCATCATGATTTCAACATTCTCGTTGATTGGTTTATAATCTTTGATTGAGTCTGATGCTAGTAATTGGATAACACCTCTTATCAATGAAAGAACTTTGTCTTTATTCAAAATCGAAATGTTCTCAATGCTCAAATTTGTTAATCCAATCACAAGGATCTTTTTGTCTGTCAAGTTGTTGAATTTGTTGATAAATGGCACAACGAAATTATTCAATATTTGATCAAATAGTCCCACTTGAATATTTTCAACAAAATCAATAATAAACTTTGAATTCAAGTTTTGTTTATTGAAACTCGATATCTTACTAATAAATATGATAAACCTCTTCAAAAACTTTTCCGTTCTGAAGTTCTGTAATTTAGTTAGCAAAATGATACCAATTTCTTTCAAATATGGCGACAAAATATTCAATGGTTGCAAATTAACTAATAATGATTCTAAGAAATCGAATCCAATCAAATAATTTATATTTGATGTGATCAGCTTTTGATAAACGCCTAAAATTGGTGTCAAATTTTCCATATTGGTAAACAAGGCTGGTTTGAATTTTATAATTGATGATAAGAGTCTTTCTATCGCTGGTACATTTGCTTTAAATTCCCAAATTTGTGGTGAGCATAGTGGTTTGATTAACTGTTCATATTCAATTGGCATTTCTGAGTTAGCTGGATAATTTTCCATGATGTATGATAAAATTTGAAAAATATATGGTATAAATTCCTCAATATTTTCTCCAAGTAGTTTAAATGACAGTGGCTTGACTAATTCAAATAGCTGTTGTAAATTGGTCATTTTATAAAATTTCAAAATTACACAAACTGATTCAAATGCGTAATGTGAAAATTTTGGATTTGATGGGTTTTTAGAAATCAAATCAATAACTTTGAGCAACTGCTGTAATATTTCAAGAATAGATTCGTTCAATGAATCTTCACTATTCAATAAAACTCTCATGATACACTTCATTAAAAATTCATTTTCAGCAAGTTTTTCAGGTGTTTCACCCTTTTTAAACATTAATCTAAATAAATTCATTAGTAATTCGTTTGAAACATTTGATGGAATGTCAGTTTTATTGAACATCATTTCTTGATAATTGTTTGGATTTCTTGATGACAAAATCTTCTCAATAGTAATGGCAGTGTATGTGTAAACAACATAGTTATCGCTTTGAAAATGCAATGATAACAAAGGAAATGTTTGGATTAATTGTTCCTTTGTGAGTTGGTTTCTGAAAATGAAAATATATTTAATTGCATCAACTTTCAAAATTGGATGTGGGACCTCATTAACAAGATCTGGGTAAATATTGTCTGCAAAAAATTTAACAATATCAACCAATAAATTGATTGATGTTATACCTGAATTTGTCATTGAACCCTTTGAAGCAATTGCACAAAATAAAAAGTCTGCTAAATCCTTTGATTTCCAATTATTAACTTTATTACTTTGGTAATCATTTAGATAATGATTAATATAAACCATAATTTCATTGGTTATTAATGTTTCATTATTTTCCTTCAATACTCTTAAGAACTCTGTACATGATCTTCTTCTACTGTCGATATCCGAGCCTTCCAAATCACGTCTTGTGAACTCGATTGGATCATCTTCAAACATCTCTTCATCAATCTCTCTTATTGTTATATTTGGTAAAATGATTTTTTCAATGATTCCTTTAATTGAAGTTTCATTATTCAAAATTTTTGAGAATTTATCGATGTTTGTGATTGCTGTTAAAAATTGCAAGGATTTTGAAGTTAAGATGTCATACTTCTGCTGAATAGTGATTTCATTCAACAGATTCCAAATGGTTTCAATAAAGTTTGGAATGAACTTATCAAATTCTTCTTGATATCTTGTTGTGTATAGTTGGATCAAATCACAAATGTTAATTTTAACAGATGTGACTAAATCAATTTCCTCATCTTCGCTGGAATCTTCTAATAATGGGCTATGAAACTTTAAATATTTGAGCATAATTCCCATTCCTTGCTGAATGTTGTCTTCAAAAAACTCAGGTATATCTTGACAATTTAAATCATAGTAAATCTTGACTAAAAGTAATAGATTTTCAAAGAGCAGTTTCAACTTCATGCCATCGTTCAAATTATGTTCAATTAGCGAATCAGTATTCTTCAAAACTTCCAAAAATGGTTCCGAAAATTTATCTAGAACCATTTTGATTTCTAAAAACAATTCATCAGATCTGAAAAGCGGTCTCCATCTCTTGAAAATTGAATGTGCAACTTTCAAAACACCTTTGTTCATTACCAAATCTTCCAATGATAATTTGCTAACGAGTTCATCTAGCAACTCAGGCCATAGTTCTGGAAACTCACTTTCCGCAATCAAACTAATACTTTCTCCGATCTGCACTTGCAACTGATCCGGTAGCTGGATCATCAATCCAACAATCTCCTTTTTGATCAAGATTGCATCCGAAACGTCAATCAAGTAAACTCCCGATTCATCGATCCATTTTCTCTTGATCAGGTTCTTAAAGTAAAGTGCACTGGCCAACCTAATTGGCAGTGCAAGTTCGTTCAATGCAACAATGTGAAGTAAGGTCAAAGAAAAGCCCTTACTCAGTTCCATTGATTTTAACTGCAATTCTGCATTTTTCGATGTGCTTGGGTTAAGGGATTGTTCTAGAAGTTGACTAACTTGATTCAACTCTGACATTGCCACCTATTCACTTATATAGACTGTATAAAGAACTGTGTGTATTACAAGAGAGAGAAAAATGTCTGAAACTTTTCCCTTCAGCTTCATTTTTTTCACCATCCCAATTAAGCAATATGCTCATCACTACAATATCGCTTTTGGTAATTCAAATGGAAAAGAAATAAATAAACGTATAAATAATCAAAAATGTACATAGTATGAAAATACTAAATTACCAGCCGTCATCTTCATCGTCATCTTCATCGTCACTCTCCCTCCGGGCGTGGGATCTAATTGCAGCAGCAAGATCTGAAGCCATGTTGTGTTCATCAGCTTGCTTCTCCTTCAGCGCATTAGCAAGGTTGCCCGCCAGGTTACTACTGTTACCATTAGCAGTGGTAGCAGGTGGGGTACTGTTGACAGGAGCAACAGTAATATTCTCTTTGATGTATGCAGTTGGAACCCAACCTTCTTGAGAACCATCCATCGATTTTGCAAGAGACCACCCGTTTGCTTCATGTTTCAGCATGTAAAAAGTATCGCCCTTGGCTAATGCTAAGGTTCCCGGAGTTCCACCTGCAAATTCGTACTCAGCTATATACACAGGGAACTGAGGTTCAACAGCAGGTGGTGGTGGTGGTGGTGGTGGTGGAGCTACAGCGGCAGCAGGCTGTTGTCTTTGTACAACAGGGACTGCAGCGGGAGTGGAAGATTGTACTTGTGGTTCAAGTTGTGCAACTTTTCTGGGTGTTGGTGCTGGTGCCGGTTTTCTTGAAACTGGTGGAACTGGTTTCCTGTTGGCAGTGCTCACCACAGGTTTTGGTTTTGAAGACAGCTGTGGTTTTGACGATGATGGTGGAACAATTGGCTGTGGCTGTGCCGCTACCCCATTGTAAGCAGATGCTGCTGCTGCATTTGCAGATACTGGAGCAACATTTTTAGTTGCTCTTTGTACAGAAGCATTGAGTTTAACTGTACCAGAACGTGACTGTGCTTGTCTTTTATATGAGGCAATTCGGTCCCCTGTAAACACCGATTTAGGCTTTGGTGGCTGTTTATTACCAGTGTTAGCGGCTGTGCCTTGAATGACAGAAACTGTACTGGATTTGTATGAATCACCAGCCTTTGGAGCATTGGTATCAACTTTAAATCTGACAACATGTTTTTTACCAGGCTTTTTAAAATAGGTAATGGTTTCACCAATGTTAATCTTCAAGTTTGAGTTGGCTTTCTTGAAACGTGCAACTAATTCAGTTTTGAAAAGACAATTAATAAACAAATCAGGTTCGGAACTTGAGTTCAAGTTGATTGCTAACCAATCATCTGCCAAATTTGATAAGCTAATTTCGTTAATGCTTGTAATTGGCTTGGAGAATTCAATTGAGTACTGAATTTTACGCTCGACGATTTGTTGTCCAATGACGATAAATTTATTGGACTTCGTAACAATAAAAACCTTTGGCAACCTTTGAGATGATCTACCAAATTTGGAATGTAATTGCTCACCCCTAGCAGAAAATGCAATTGCATCGTTCTTAATTGAAACTTTGTTCATTATGAATTTACCAAATCCACCAGTCTTATCATTACAGCCAAGGTAATCACCATAGAATGCTCTTGAACCTAAAACCGATAATCTTCTTCTTTGTTTTTTACCATAAACAAGAGAATTACCATAATCTCTTAACTCAACATATTTATTGGATTGAGAAATTGCACCTAACCTACTTCTCCAAAGCCTTTGAATTGATTTTGCAGCAGCTTCTCTCTTTTTTAAATATCTTCTGCAAGCTCTTTGGATTACCTTCGCCTTGTTTGCCCAATAATTCTCTCTCAAATCTTCAAGAGCAAAAAGTGTTTCAGGCTTTTTAATAAAAACTTTCGAAACACCCAGTTGCCATTCTGATTTATCAAAATGTGAATCATTCAAAATAATTTCTGTTGCAGATTTTGCATCACCTTGCCAAATGTACTCACCAGCATAAGAAGTCTTCGTTGATAGCAAATAAAACCTCTCTACAAATTTTTCGAAAGTTTGTCTGTAGGCAAAACCTGCTCTTCTAATTCTGACATTTTCTTGTAAACCAAGATATTTAACTTGATGTAAAACAGCTTTAGTATCGTATTCACTTGGTGATCTATGTTGGTTTGGTTTTATTGTTCTGATATAGGAAGGAGTACATTTTGATAATGTATCTACAAGAACGTTTGCACTAGATTTTATTTTATCACCAGAAGTCGGAGGTCTTCTTTTTGAGGATGAAGATTCTGAGGAAATTGGGAATAAAGTTCTGATGAATGAATCTTGTGAAGTTTGTAATAAATCTAACAAATCTTTCAACATTTGATCTTTGTTTTTATCAGTCATATTATTAATTTCATAGGTGACATCACCAGCATAATGCTTTACGATAAATTTCGAACCTCTCAAATCGAAATGAGGATTTGAAGAAACCATGTTCAACCTTTGAGCAAACGACTGATCTGCAGCATTTGAATCTGCATGAGCAGTGGCGACTGCATCATTAAGAGCGGCAAAAATACCAGGAGGATTTTTTGATTCAATCAAGTCACAAACAATCTTATTATTGAAGAACTTGATAGGAGTCCATTGAATTTGTTCTTTAACATATTCATCTTGTTCAGATTTCAAAGTCAACTGAATGAAAATTTGCTGTAATTTTTCGTTAACGTAATTAATGCATAATTGCTCAAATGAGTTATGATCGAAAATTTCAAAACCATAAATATCTAAAATACCAATTGACTTGAAAACATCTTTACCTAAAGAAGAGAACGACTGATTCACTCTATCAACAATCCAATCGAATAGATTATTGTAGATACCCATTGCGAGAGCATCCTTAACGGCATTTGCTTGCGTTGGATTTAAAGGAACATGGTAAACTGAGCCCCTTTTCATACCATGAGAAGTTTCCATAATTCTTTCGGTAAGGGACTTTTCAAGTAAATTCGCATCAACTTGTAATAAGTAGGCAACAAAATTAGTAACCGAACTGTCATTGATTTTGGAATTGCCTTCTTCGTCTTCAGAAAAAGTTATATTACCAATCCAAAGAACCGAAGAAAGCAATCTGAAGACGTTATCCTGCTCATCTTTTGAGAGACCGATTGTTTCCATGGCCTTCAAGGTACCAGAAAAATCTTGTAAATCATCAATTGAATTAACAGTGGTACAATTGGACATTGCGGTATAGAGATATTGATCTGGTTGTTGAATACCGTAAATTTGTCTATATTGATCATTAGCACCCTTGGTCAATTGGTAGAAAATATGGAAATTTCTTTCGTTTTTGATTTGTCCCACAACTCTTTGCTTTTCTAGAAGGTAGTTAGTAATGTTTGCAGAAACAGGTTCAAATTGTTTGTTGAATTGAATTTCCAAATATTTACCATGTCTAGATGAATTGTCGTTTCTAAGGGTTTTGGCACAACCAAATGATTCCAAGAGCGGATTGGTTGCCAAGACCATTTCATTGATCTTCTTAATGTTGGAGTTAGTTGTTAGTGAGCCTGAGACTTCAGCAACGTATTGCATGATTCTCTTGGCAGCTTCCGTTTTACCTGCCCCTGATTCACCAGAGATAATGACACACTGGTTGTCTTGATATGCAATCATGTTGTGGAACATGTTTTCAGCAATTGCATAAACGTGAGGTGGCACTTCTAATCTGTTTTTGTTTTTGTAAGATTTCAAGACATCTAGAGTGTAGATACCCAAATCCCTGAACGGATTCACAGAAATCAGAACGTGTCCAATGTATGTGTAAATGATCCCATTCTCGAACCTCTTTTTCAAGTTATCATTGATAGAATCGTCTGAAATCTGAGACAAGAGTGTCAAATCTGAGACACCGACTTCCTTCTTCTTGGTGTGTTCGTACTGCGCCTTTTTAATCTGCTTGCCTGACCCATTGGCCTTTGCAGGAGGGGCAGCAGTGGTCTTTTGTCTTGATCTCTTTGTGAATCCCATCATCTTGAGGATCTATTGAGTCAACGAAAGAGAAGAGAGGCTAAAAGAGGCAAAAAATTAGAGGAAAAAGTCGGAAAGGCAGATAAAGGTGATAAATAACGCGAGTTACAAAGAAAGTTGCGTAATTGGAGAGGAGACTACAGAGGTGTAAGTGAATTAAAGTATTAGCACAGTTTGTTAATGCTATTATAGTAAATTTGCTTAAGAAAAAAATAAAGGAGGAAAAGGACTAAGAAAAATGTGGCTTTCTGTTGACTGGAACATTGCGTGCAACAAATGCACACCTTTCAGATCATCTGAACAATGCTATCTAGTGCCATCTCCAGTGCTGCTGGTGGGAACTCCACAGTTCCTGTTAGACAGGTGATCAATTCGTCGTCTGCGGTGTACGCTCTGGCCGTGACAGTGTACTTGCCAGGCGGAACCTGCTTAGGGATTTCCACCTGCTTGACGAGGTTGTAGTCTCCCTCGTTGACAGGACACGTCATCTCGACGTTTGGCAACTGTTCGCAGAGGTCGTAGGTTTGTTGGATGAGCTTGATGTAGCCGTAGGTCACCACAACGTCCACGTACGCACCCTCCTCAATGGCCTTGGAGAGCTCACCAACGGCGCTGATTGTGATGTTCTCGCCACGCTGTGGAGGGTTTGGGTCGATCGTCAACTTTGTGAGCGTAAGGATCTGGTCTTCCTTGATGTCACACTTAAACAGAGGCGAGTCGCCTGGCACTGGCGAGGTTCCTGGAACCGGGAACGCGAGTATGTTTGGGATCGCAAGCGCATTGACATACGCGATCGACAAGAGGAGGGTGATTAGGCTGGTAAGTTTGTTCATGCTAGCAATCTGTTGGGGTTTGACTGGCTCGATTACTTAGCTATCATGAATATAAGGGAATTTATCATCTCTGTGCCAATTTATCACCAAGCCCTTCGCGAACGTGGCGCTGAGCACGCTGGCAATCTGCTGCTGAGCCAAAAACGTTGCCCTTTTTTTCGCGAAACGAGGCAACTGCAAAATTTGGAGAAAATGCTCATTTCCAAGCCAGCGTTGCTGGCCAGCCAGCCGACTGAAAGTGCACCTCGAGTGTGTGTGTAGCAGGCCTGCTGGTACGTGGTACAACGCACGCGATCGGGCGTCAATAGTGTGGATGTAGGGTTGTGAGGCTAGCGAATCAATTCGGCTTGATGGCTTTTGCAGCCGTTATCAATAAGTATAGACATAGTCACATGGATTGGAGTGCACTCGTATGTATGCTATACCAAGCCAATCGACTGAATTGATTTGCAGACTTACATAGCACAAAGTTTCTCATGGTGCGGAATCTCAGTTTACCAAAGCATTACCCTTCTGCCAACCGCCTATCGATTGATTTTGCCCCTGGCGGTTTTCTCCCAAGGGTTCCTTCAGTTTGTAGTGGAACAGTGCTCGGCAAGGCAGACGGTCCGTGTGGTTACTTGAGGACGCAGTACAAAAGAGATAGGTTAGTGTGCTCATTAGCGGCACTTGCAAGCGTGCAGGTAGAGGCATGTGTTCTGTCGCAGTATTCCACCCGCGCAGCACCAGTGATCCATGCCAGCTTTGAGGTTTCGCTGCCTCGGACGGCCTACTGAAACTGTGCCCGCTCACCGAGCTTTTCCCCTGAACAGAATTACGACGCTACACTGTATTTTGTTTCGCCTGGCCTGCGCTCGCACTGCGAAAAACAATGCGTGGCTCAGCGCAACCACACCAGGAATACGCAACACCCAGCGTGAGTCCTTCACCCTGTTGCACAGTGTCAGCTCACGCAGCATCAAGCCACTGCAGTTCCTGACTTTCACAAAACTGGTCTTGCTAATGCCTTTGCTCACGGCGCCATGAAGGGTCTGTTCTAAAACCGCCTGTTGCTCACTGGCATGCTGCTACAACAGCAGCCACCACACCAGTGCAGCAAGCACTACTGCAACATCGCCACTACCACAACCACCACCGCAGCACGGACATCTCTGCGCTCAGCACGCTGAGTTCTTTGCTCATTCGTCCCTCGCTCTCATCAAAAACAGGTGATAACCACCATGTTGGTCCCCCACCACCTGGTGTTCCGCCACCTGGTGTGGCGCATGCGAAGAACTACAGATTAGCACCTGCCACACACACAGCTACAGAGGACGCAGCGTTGGTCGCAGTGGGCGCTTCGAACGCCGAACCGCACTGCAAGAGCTAACGTGATAAGGTGATGCGTACACGTAACGGCACGTCGATGTGTCAAAAACGCCAACACAACTTCTTCTCCGTGAAGTGGAATTTTTTGCACTTCGGAGTTCAATTGACCGTAACGAACGTCTCCGTGAAATCGAGCACAGAGCCTGTGGCAGAGAGCGCAGAGGGACAATGGTAGCAGGGAGGGTTGGTTAGGGTACAATTAGTGGTGTGCAGTAGCGCTAGCTGGTGTGCTAGCTGGTGGGCCAGTTTTAATGTAGGTCGCTCGTGGGGTCGCTCGGATTACAAGTGAGAAAAGGTGATTCAACAACAAAGTGAAAAATTTAGCACGGTGTTGAAGAGTGAACCCCGGTTAGTTGTAGCTGGAACATGCGCTTGAGCAATGTGCAGTGAACCAGAAAGTCATACTATGGACTGCAGGTTCCTTAAAACGCAAAATTAGTTGATTTTTGAAATTTGTTGATTCAAATTTTATAACCTAACCATATTGGAAGTTACTCGCCCGGGCAGCGGGTGACTTTTTGCCATAATAATGGGAAAAGGATACGAGTATAAATATCAGCGTATATTCCCCCAATGTTGCAAGCATAGTTAGGGTTGTTCCTCACTAAAACAAAACCCCAATTAACACATAATGTCCACCGTTACTAAAGTCTACGCTAGATCCGTTTACGATTCTAGAGGTAACCCAACTGTTGAAGTTGAATTAACCACTGATTTGGGTGTCTTCACCACCATTGTCCCATCTGGTGCTTCCACTGGTGTCCACGAAGCTCTTGAATTGAGAGACAACGACAAGTCCAAGTGGTTAGGTAAGGGTGTTACCAAGGCCGTTGACAACGTTAACAACATCATTGCCCCAGCTGTTGTCAAGGAAAAGATCCCAGTTACCGAACAATTGAAGTTCGACAACTTCCTTAACTCCCTTGACGGTACCCCAAACAAGGGTAAGTTAGGTGCCAACGCTATCTTGGGTGTCTCTATGGGTGTCACCAAGGCTGCTGCTGCTTACAAGAAGCAACCATTATACGCTTACATCTCTGACTTAGCTGGTTCCAAGGACTCCTACATCTTGCCAGTTCCATTCATGAACGTTATCAACGGTGGTTCCCACGCCGGTGGTCTCTTGGCTTTCCAAGAATTCATGATTGCCCCAACTGGTGCTAAGTCTTTCAAGGAAGCTATGCAAATCGGTACTGAAGTTTACCACAACTTGAAGTCCCTTGCTAAGAAGAAGTACGGTCAATCTGCTGCTAACGTCGGTGACGAAGGTGGTGTTGCCCCAGCTCTTTCCACCCCACAAGAAGCTCTTGACTTGATTGTCGCAGCTATTGAAGCCGCTGGTTACACCGGTAAGGTCAAGATTGGTATGGACTCTGCTTCCTCCGAATTCTACAAGAACGAAAAGTACGACACTGACTACAAGAACCCAACCCCAGATCCAGCTAAGGCTCTTACTGGTGAACAATTAGGTGACCTTTACTCTCAATTGATCAAGGACTACCCAATTGTTTCCCTTGAAGATCCATTCGCTGAAGATGACTGGACTACCTGGAGTAGCCAATTCGAAAAGTTGCCAGTTCAAATTGTTGCTGATGACTTGACTGTCACCAACCCAGCTAGAATTGCTACTGCCATTGAAAAGAAGGCTGCTTCCGCTCTTCTTTTGAAGATCAACCAAATTGGTACCATCTCTGAATCTATCCAAGCTGCTAAGGACGCTTTCGCTGCTGGTTGGGGTGTTATGGTCTCTCACAGATCTGGTGAAACCGAAGATACTTTCATTGCTGACTTGACTGTTGGTTTGAGAACCGGTGAATTGAAGTCTGGTGCTCCAGCTAGATCTGAAAGAGTTGCTAAGTACAACCAATTGCTCAGAATTGAAGAAGAACTTGGTGACAAGGCTGTTTACGCTGGTGAAAAGTTCAGAATTGCTTCCACCCTCTAAATCTAATTTATTGAAATGTTAATGCTCTCTCTTTGTTATTTATCATTTGATTTCTAATCTATAATAATAAATAAACTTTATACGTAATCGATTTATCCAAACTTGTTTTTCTCTCTTCTTATAGTCAATCCAAAATGATGTATAGTTTGGTTAGACTCGTCCATGAAATGACTAACTATTTAACCAGTTTATTTGTCGTATCTACAAAAGTACTGTGCACAGTCAACCTTACATGGATTCATAAATTACTCTGGTTAGTTTCTCCAATCATCGCAAAAAATAGACGTTTCTTTTCAGCGTCGACTGAAATATCATGATGCAACTTTATTTAATACTGTCAGGCGTAAAGCAAGTACATATATTTAGAAAACTTGTAAATTACAACAGTGCTCCTAAGCCTAATATTAATTGCGCACTTGCACTTGCACAAGTATCTGGTTGAGTCAGCCAACTTGATAATTTCCCCGAACTATGTTTGCTTCATCAATGAAAATTATAAAAGTGGTCTAAAAAGATACAATAACACTCATGCAATCGGTATTAGCTTTAACGCCGCTACTCAACTTACATAGAGATTACCTTTATTGTAGCTAGTGCTATTGTATTTCATTTAGTGGCTCCTTGCTTGTAGAAAAACGCTATTTCTTATAGTGCGATCGTTTACCCCGTATTTTGGTTCTTTGAGATAAAAACAAAGTTCTAGTTGCAACATCAGCAAAGACTATAGCAGAGAGAACACGCTAGCTTGTCCCTGTTTCTAATCAAAACTTATTGCCGTGGTTTCACAATTGCTGCTAAGTACAGAAAGGAAAGCAAAACGCCCAGATTTTGTTTGTTTGTCCTGGAAGCCCACATTATCCAGCTGCACACTAACAAATACTATTTTAAGAAAGTGCCCAGTTATATATTTAAGATACTGTATAAATTGAACACACAATGCACCCTAAACAAGCAGGTAAGACTATGCTTCCCCTCATCAAATTCATGAAAAGAAACCTTGCAACTCAAGCAAAAAAGATGACTGTCGACTGTTGTGATGTAAAGAAAACGCCGGTTGGCGATGCTGCAAAAGTCAAGGTCCAGCACCAAACAAGATTATCCACTATTGGACCAGTTGAGTGTGCATTGCACGGCTTCCAGATCTTGAACGCGCCACTTTTCAACAAAGGTTCTGCCTTTACTTTGGAGGAACGGGATGCATTTGGTCTCAGAGGCCTCCTACCACCTGTGGTTAATACGCTCGAGGAACAGGTAGACAGAGCGTACAAACAATTCCACTATTTAAAAACCCCATTGGCACAAAACGACTTCTGCACTTCTCTTAGATTGCAAAACAAAGTTCTTTACTACAAGCTTGTGCAAACGCATATCAGAGAACTTTTACCAATTGTGTATACACCAACAGAAGGTGATGCCATCATTGCATACTCTGATAGATTTAGAAAGCCTGAAGGGATTTTCATGGATATTGACGATCCAGATGGAATTGAACCAAGGTTGAAACCATTCGGTGAGGATGAAGATATTGATTACATTGTTATCTCTGACTCAGAAGGTATCCTTGGTATTGGCGACCAAGGTGTTGGTGGTGTTAGAATTACCATTGCCAAAGCTGCACTTATGACTGTCTGTGGTGGTTTGCATCCGGGAAGAGTGCTGTCCTGTGTTCTTGATGTCGGTACTAACAACCAATCCTTGTTGGACAATGACTTATATATGGGTAACAGATCCGCCAGAGCAAGAGGTGAAAAGTATGACAAGTTCGTTGACAAAGTTATGAATGCCATTCAAAAGAGATTCCCACATGCGGTTATCCATTTTGAAGATTTCGGTGTCACCACTGCCAGACCAGTGTTACAAAAATGGAGAAATGCTATCCCATGTTTCAATGATGATATTCAAGGTACTGGTGCCGTTGTGATGGCGTCTTTCATGGCTGCTCTGAAGATCACGAACAGAGAATTGTTAGATAGTGAAATTGTCATCTATGGTGCTGGATCTGCCGGTTTAGGCATTGCTGATCAAATCGTTAATCACATGGTTGCTCACGGTATTTCAGCCTCAGAAGCAAAAGCTAAGATTCATTGCATGGACAGATTTGGTTTAATTCTGAAGGGTTCAGAGACAAACTCAGAACCGCAGGAAGCTTACGCTGATGAACCTGAGCAATGGAAGGGCATTGACACTAAGTCCCTTGTTGAAGTTGTTAAAAAGGTCAAGCCAACTTGTTTGATTGGTTGCTCGACACAACCTGGCGCTTTTAACGAAGAGGTTGTCAGGGAAATGTACAAACATAATCCTAGACCAATCATCTTCCCATTATCAAACCCTACCAGATTGCACGAGTGTATTCCAAGGGATGCTCTTAAGTGGACCAACAATGATGCATTGATTGCAACTGGTTCACCTTTCAAGCCAGTCGATGGGCACGTCATCTCAGAGAACAACAACTGTTTGACTTTCCCAGGTATTGGATTGGGTGCTGTTCTTTCAAGAGCATCTACAATTTCTGATACGATGATCTCAGCCGCAGTGGACGAGCTGGCAACTCTATCACCTGCGCTCAAAGATTCGAAGGCAGGTCTTTTGCCACCTATTGAAGAAATTTTAGATACATCAGCAAGAGTTGCTGTAGCAGTCATTTTGCAAGCTGTTAAGGAAGGTGTTGCTAGAGTTGAGCAAGAAGATTCACCAGAGGGCGGCAAGGTCAAAATCCCAAGAGAATTCAATGAATGCTTGAAGTGGGTTACTGAGCAAATGTGGAAGCCAGAATACAAGCCTTTAATCAAGATTGAACATAACACAACTGTTCACGAACATCACTTACCATAAAGAAGAACATTTTTATTGCTAATTTTTCCTTTTTTACCCTATTGACACCTGTCTTCATCTTTTTTTGTAGCTCTTTATTTGGATTTTCCTTTTTGATTCTTAATCTCTTTTTCAATGTCTTTATATTGACAATCGTTGTAGATAATAACAGCGCTAAAGTGATGAATGGAAATTTGCCTTGTCAGGCTACTTTTCTCTGTTCGTGATTTTTGAGTGTGTCCCCATAGCATCAATTTTCCAAAATCTGTCTTTGTTTAGTTTTAAGATAAACGTGGACTAAACTCTTTTCAAGAATGGACTATATGGAAAGGAAAATACCCAGCTCTTCTCCTGTTGGTTAAAAAAAACAAATAACATCGAAAATGTGCAATTTAATGAATTTGGTACTTTATTAATGTATAGAACTTTTGCCAAGGGTCTAATTCACTAATTGATCCGGATAATTTAAACAATAATGAAAAAATGCTTTTTAGGATAGCTTATGTTTTCATGAAAACAAAGGCAAACATTTTGCTTTTCATTATAAAGAAACAAATTTTAGTGAACCTGTATCCAAAGTCGTCTTACCTACACCACACAAAGTACATTTTTCACTGTTTCCAATTGATAAAAAACAGCATTGTTTTTAACTTTGTTAAATATTTATTTCATAGTATATTTTCTTCAGCCTGCCTCTGTAAATGTATTAATGACCGCCGTGCTGTAGTCTTCAGTTGTTCTTAGAAGCACCCTGAATTATATACATGTTACGCGTAACGCAAGTCCGTTTTTAGTCGGTGAATAATTTTCAATTGTAAAAGTTTTTCCATCCATATGTCAAATATACTTTAGCAAAAGTTTGCGATTCCATCAGCAGCTTATATATAGCGTATCGATAGGTTAGTAAAATGATGCAAACACCGTATTTGTCCAAGAGGCTGCCTCTGCCTTTCAAATTTATGAAGAGAAATCTTGCCAAGCATATCCAAAGAGCTGGTACTGACTGTTGCGACGTTAAGAGGACACCTGTTGGTGATGCTGCAAAAGTTGAAGTGCATCACAAGACTAGGCTATCAACAAGTGGACCCGTTGAATGCGATTTACATGGTTTCCAAATCTTAAATGCCCCTCTTTTCAACAAAGGTTCTGCTTTTTCTTTAGAAGAAAGAGAGGCTTTTGATTTGAAAGGTTTGTTACCACCTGTTGTCAATACTCTCGAAGAGCAAGTTGACAGAGCTTACCAGCAGTTCCACTTCTTGAAAACTCCATTGGCGCAAAACGACTTCTGCACTTCTCTTAGATTGCAAAACAAAGTTCTTTACTACAAGCTTGTGCAAACGCATATCAGAGAACTTTTACCAATTGTGTATACACCAACAGAAGGTGATGCCATCATTGCATACTCTGATAGATTTAGAAAGCCTGAAGGGATTTTCATGGATATTGACGATCCAGATGGAATTGAACCAAGGTTGAAACCATTCGGTGAGGATGAAGATATTGATTACATTGTTATCTCTGACTCAGAAGGTATCCTTGGTATTGGCGACCAAGGTGTTGGTGGTGTTAGAATTACCATTGCCAAAGCTGCACTTATGACTGTCTGTGGTGGTTTGCATCCGGGAAGAGTGCTGTCCTGTGTTCTTGATGTCGGTACTAACAACCAATCCTTGTTGGACAATGACTTATATATGGGTAACAGATCCGCCAGAGCAAGAGGTGAAAAGTATGACAAGTTCGTTGACAAAGTTATGAATGCCATTCAAAAGAGATTCCCACATGCGGTTATCCATTTTGAAGATTTCGGTGTCACCACTGCCAGACCAGTGTTACAAAAATGGAGAAATGCTATCCCATGTTTCAATGATGATATTCAAGGTACTGGTGCCGTTGTGATGGCGTCTTTCATGGCTGCTCTGAAGATCACGAACAGAGAATTGTTAGATAGTGAAATTGTCATCTATGGTGCTGGATCTGCCGGTTTAGGCATTGCTGATCAAATCGTTAATCACATGGTTGCTCACGGTATTTCAGCCTCAGAAGCAAAAGCTAAGATTCATTGCATGGACAGATTTGGTTTAATTCTGAAGGGTTCAGAGACAAACTCAGAACCGCAGGAAGCTTACGCTGATGAACCTGAGCAATGGAAGGGCATTGACACTAAGTCCCTTGTTGAAGTTGTTAAAAAGGTCAAGCCAACTTGTTTGATTGGTTGCTCGACACAACCTGGCGCTTTTAACGAAGAGGTTGTCAGGGAAATGTACAAACATAATCCTAGACCAATCATCTTCCCATTATCAAACCCTACCAGATTGCACGAGTGTATTCCAAGGGATGCTCTTAAGTGGACCAACAATGATGCATTGATTGCAACTGGTTCACCTTTCAAGCCAGTCGATGGGCACGTCATCTCAGAGAACAACAACTGTTTGACTTTCCCAGGTATTGGATTGGGTGCTGTTCTTTCAAGAGCATCTACAATTTCTGATACGATGATCTCAGCCGCAGTGGATGAATTGGCAACTCTATCACCTGCTCTGGATGATCCTAAAGCGGGCCTTTTGCCACCTATTGAACAGATTGTTGAAACCTCAGCAAGAGTTGCTGTAGCAGTAATTTTGCAAGCTGTTAAGGAAGGTGTTGCCAGAGTTGAGGAAGAGGAATCGCCAGATGGTGGTATGGTGAAAGTACCAAGGAACTTCGACGAATGTCTAAAATGGGTCACTGAACAAATGTGGAAGCCAGAATACAAGCCTTTAATCAAAGTTGAGCACAACATGGGTGCGCATCACCACTAATCTTGGATTCCCTTTTGTTATTCTTGACCTTTAGCACTTTTACACTATTCTATTTACCAAAACTATCTACTATACTCCTTTTATAGATACAAATTAGATACAATGTTCGATTTCAACTCAATTCTAGGCCAGAAGAGCAACGCTAGTTTTAGTACTTTTTAAAAGCACTAGCATGATTATAAATCATTCTACTCAAGAGTTTACTTAAACTTGACTCAACATCATACATAAACACGTACCAAAAAGATCCTCCACTTACCTCACCATTAGTAATAGGACGTGAAAATAAAAAAAAAGATGCAACAGAACTCATGTTGTGCAAAATAAAAATTGATGTATAACAACTTTTAGAAATGCTATTAGCGTCAAGTCAATCATATGTTAAAAACAGAATTATTTTTCAAGGTTTTATCTTTTTGAAAGTCAATAAAAAGTCATATTTTTAAGTGGTAACTGTTGAGATAACAAGAAAAGACCCTGAGCATATTTAGTATGCCATTCTTAAAAAGAAATGTTCAAGACATAAAGATTCTTATTATCTATTAGATGACCTAGACTCTAATATAATTTCTAATATAGAAAGCATTCCCCACATTATAATTTATAATAATTATATACACCTTTTTTAATTAAGCAAACTAAATCGTTATTACCGCTATACGGAAATTGTAATAGTAACATTTTACAAAAAATGTTTCCAGATGAAACCGTGATGTTTTACCAAAGGCTTGATGGTTCAACAATTTGTTTATTGAGCTTTTGTAAAATTGGCAATACGATGACTAATTGCTAACAAGCCAATTAAATAACTATTTAATATCAATTATAAGCATTAACGGAACTCAGTAAATACCTTGTTAGGTTAGCTAAGCAAGTTTATCTTATAGAGTTCGTAAATGCAAATATCTATGAAAAAGCGAAGTGTCACTTTTTATTTATCATCCTTTAGTAACACTTTATAGAGTAACAGTTGAAGTACTCTTTAGGGAATTTAACACTTAAATATGACTTTTACGTTATTCTACTAGTGGCTTGAATATTAGGTTTGGTTGCAATTTATTGAAACGTGCTGAGCAATAAGTTTTTATATCATATGAATGACATAACTCATCAATAAACTGTCAAAATAAGTGGTGATCAAGTATTACTCACTTATCAATTGAAATATTTAATGCTGAAGCATAAAGTACAACATACATATTACTAACGTATGATCACTATATGCAGTACATACTAAGTTAACCATGTACCACTCATAACACGCTAGTGTAGATAATAATGGAGAGTTACATGTAAGGTTGGACGTATTAGTACAATAATAGTTCTGAGAAACAGTATGCTTGAATCTGTTTCGTTGGTAAGACATAGTTTTTTACATAAACCGTTATATTTTTTTAACTATAAACACTAGAATCATAAGTATAAAGTCAAAAATAAGGAAAATCAATTTCCTGGTATCACTGACCATAATTGATCCTAATAAAATAATTTTCTTATCTACAATTCAAACGTTACGTAATGAATTTTTGATAGTAATAAAGGCTGTGATTGTAGTTGATTGTAGTCTCAAGATGGAAATGTAAGTAAAAAGACTGTCTGGGCGTTAATGCATATACATCTATAAATTTGTTGTACATACTTAGAATGTGGACTGAAAATCAAAAAATGCATCTCAGTTGTGAATTGCTTTATTCATGTCCACAATTGAAATAGAATTGTACAGTCTTTTTTCGAACAAATAATCATGTTTCCAAATATTTCTAAAGACACCATTGCCAACACCAAATGTGCTTTTCAATCACTACAATACTATAACTAACATAATAATCACATAAAGCAAAATTATTATGTGATTTTTTAAACAAAATAGGCTAATTTTAAATTATTTTCTTTCAATCGGAGTGCAGCTTGTAAGCGTTTCTCCATTCATCTATTCATAATTTCTACTAACCATCTTTCTCTTATACCAGCCAACAAAATCGTTAATACCAGATCTCACTTTTCTGAAATTTCTAGAGTCAATTGCATTTTCTATTGTTTTCAGCAACTTAATCTTTTCTGAATCATTGATAAAATTACTTGGTAATGAGTTCAAAAACTCATTTAGCCAATTCAAACTTATTTTTGAATTTGCTCCATTGAAAATGGATAGTTTGATAATTTGAACAATCAGTTCCAAGCAATCGTGTTGGACATCATATGTAAACTTGTAAATTTCCCAATACATTAACTTTCTAATCAAAATTTCACCTTTAGCGTTGACAATATCATGAATTTTTAGTTTCAATGGAATCGGCAAATCAGAAACAAACGAAACAGGAGGTGACTCGTCACCCCACATTAACAAATCAACTAAAAAATTGAAGATCGTAGTTAATGTATCATCTTCGTTGTAGATTTCCAATGATGTTAGACTGATATCAAGCAAATTATTCAGCAACTCATCACTCTCTAATAAGTTTAATGGTTGGAACATCAATACATCTCTCATCATTCGGAAAAAATCATCACAAAGAGTGCTCAATTCATTTTTATTTTTACTATTGAAAGTTATCAAAAAACCTTCAATTTGTGTCTTTGAAAAATCCCACATGGAGCTTAAAATTTCTGGGGAAAATTGTTGTTCATCACAATATTCATTTATTAAAGCCCCCGAAACCCACAGGTAGCAACCCATTTCGAACTGCTTGTATCCTAAAATTAATAAGTTGGCGATTTCCTCAAGTTTTGGTAAAAGATATTCCTTAAAAGTTTGGATACTCCTACGGATTAACTTCAGACTTCTTTCACTCACTTTAGCAGATTTACCAAACTTTTCAATCAATTTAACAATTAAAGGTAAAACAGACTCCATAATCAAATTTGCAACATTATTAGTCTTTGCATTAATATTTCTGGGCTTCAAGTTTTCGATATATATCGTTAAAATCTCAATACTATCTGCAATTTGTGCACATTGGTCTTCCGTAATTTCATTATAATTACAATAATCAGTTAATTTTGTTATTGTTGTCAACCAAAACAACTTTAGTATTTCATATATTTCTTCATTTTGATCATTTTTAACGATAGATTTATTTATAACATGCGAGATACCCTCTGAAATATCATAAACCGATTGAATGTCTATTTCATTCTCAATGTTTTTATATAATTGATAGAGAGCGGCTAAGTAATTGATTAAAAGATCACAGCAATCAATACAGAAATATTTTAATGCATGGGACGAAGCAATTATAATATCTCTCTTGTCATTAGCTGTGTATTGTGAATTGACCAACTGGAAGCCTCTAGAAATATAATCCAACTCCATTTCTAAGAATTCAGGATGTTTACTTGTCCACAATGTGTACCTACCCAATACTAAAATTGCTGCATATCTGATTTTTGGATTCTCAGGTAATTGAATCAAGTAATTCATAATTTGGGGTAAAATCTTATTTTCACTATTTGAAACTTCCTTAGCCATTGATCTGATACTAAACAGTAGCGCTTCAACGTCTTGCCATTGAATTTGTTCTATTGGTGTTGAATTAATTAAAATTTGTAATTTTTCAAACGGTATATTCAATGTTGCATATGAGCCCGCCACTGAACAGCAATCTTTTAAGGTGTCTCCAATTTCATATCTTGAGTCCTTAAACTTGTCCTCTGCTTCCTTATTGCCGTTGAATAAAACAGAAATATCTGTTGATTGGGAAGTTTTTGGATATCTGAGATGATCAATTAAGATATTTGCCAACTTCAAGTAAATTGGTTTGAAGAGTTCTCTTGAATTTTTATATGGAGATAAAACTAACATTGATTTTAAATCAGACCAACCTTTAAATGTGTATTTGACAATGTCTAAATCATCAGGATAGCTTGTTAACTTCAAAATAACTTCCATCAACTTTTCAAAAGCTGGAGGGTCCTTGACAATTAAAATATGCCAAGTTTCCATTGTAATTGAATACAATTCAGTGAGTCTCTCAATGATCAAGGAATCATCCCAATTATCTTGAATGAAAGTTGACAAGTTAATCAAATGATTATAAATTAAATGAATTAAGTCCATGTAAGATTTGTTATCACTGTAAATATCAATTTCTGTTATGATGGTAATTAAGCAGTCAACAGCAGTATCAAATGTTTCTTCGTCTGCAAAACCTTTAACAATAATTGGCCAAAGATTTTTGAATCTTTGTAAAATTTCGGTGATTTCCAACTCAAATAACCAAGATTTTAAACAATTCAATATAGCCATATCCGTTTCACTGGAATGAGAGTTACCAGCCAACTCATTTAATATGTATAATACCCTTTCAATGTTATTGATTAACAAATTTTGTGTTTGTGTTTCAAACTCTTCATTTGTTAACGGTGTTCTTTCAACTTCAGCCATTTCCTCTGGTAATATTCTCAAAAATTCTAAAAGGGTAGGAATAGAAGCTGGGTTAGACAATAGTTCAATTACTTGGGGTAATGGATTATTCCAAGAAAAGTCTTGCAGCATCAAATAAGCAAGAGCAATAGAACATTGTCTAATGATCAAACTATTACCAGTTGATTGGACATTAATTATCAATTGTAAAATTGAATTTCTCAAAGATTCTATTGACTCCAAAGGTAATTGTCCAAAGTCATATTGAATTTTAGATCGCAATGTTTGAGCCATGAATAATTTATAGTTTGCATTGACATTATTGTCTGTTGTTTCAAAAGCAGGGAAAATTAATCCCCAAGCATCTTTAGAGCGCTGGAATTCCAACAAAAAACTGTTGGCCTGGGATTTCGTAGCAGAGTCTGTACCCTGGCCATACAATGCTTCCAATGCCGTCGTTATCTGCTCTTTAGCTTGACTCATAACACGTTTTCCAAGGAAAAAAAGAAGATTGATTAAAGGTTGAAAAAATATTTATTTTCAAGAATTTTCCTGTCATGAATGACTTTTCCTTGTTGATTAACCAATCGTGATGAACAATAGTAGGAAACAGCAACCAAAGGTGATGGTACCGCCTATCAACCAATTATTTAAACTTTTACAAAAGCAGGCCATGGTTTCTGTGTGGTTGCTAGAGAAGAAGGGGGTCAGAATATCAGGCAAGTTGAGAGGTTTTGATGAATTCATGAACATTGTGCTAGAAGACAGCGTGGAGATCAATGAAGATAAAAAGAGGACCTTGGGTACCATATTGTTGAAGGGAGATACAATCTCACTAATATCAGCGCTAGAGGAATAAAAAAGGATTTGCCTAAATATTCAACTTAGAAGTTATCTCAAAGAGAATGAATGTGATTAATCACTTTTCCTCTGTTTTTAAAATACCAAAATGGTTGCTGCGAGATGGCTGGCTGGTTTTGTTTCATTGAAATAGCGGAATGTTGCTTGGCACTAGGTTGGTACTAAAGGGGAAAGTGTAATTAATTAATTCAGGGTTATGTACTGTATTTATAAGAAAGCATTTGATAAATTATATTTGAAATGTTCATCATCTGAAGCGAAAAGCTATGATGTTAATTATGTTGCTGTTGTTTTTGGTCACCATCCCAAATACGTTTGGAGCCAATAAATCATTGGGTCCGTCAATCGATGAGTTTGTCAACAACGTAATGATCGAAGAAGGCGAAATAAAAGACCTACTTAGAACCAAAAAGGAAAGAACTTGCATTATTAGAGTGCTTGAGTTATATTTGCCAAAATGCGAGGAGAATGATCAGTTTGACAAAAGAATACCTGCATTAGAGTTGACGAGATGCATCTTTGAAACCAATCAGGAGATGCCACCACTACCCACTGTATGCATTGATACTCCGTTGAATATAGACAAATGTGTTGCGTTCTTAGCTAACGACGGCGTTTTGTGGACCACTTATTTTGGATACTTGAATTTCCTCGAAACACTGTGTTCCTACTACGAGAGTGATCTTGCCAGCATCAGGTTGTGGGAAGACTACAATGCTGTTCTACGCAAGCTGTGTCAAGCAGTGAGCAGTTTCGACCATGTTAGGACCACACAAGTAGAGTTGTTGCATTTCAAGTTAGCTGAAGTGGCCAGCGTTGTCGACGACCTACTTCGAAAGGTGCACAAGGAAGTGAGAGAACACAGAAGGGATCTTCAACGCTTGAAAGACGAAAACTTACATTATATCAAAACGCATCGATCGATGTTGCAACAAGATGTAACAGAAATGAAAGCCTGGATCAATCAGGAACAGTTGAAAATAGTTCAGCTGCTGTCTTTGAGAATGGAAAAGTTGGGCAACGAGGTTGAGAGCGCCCACCTGCATTCCATAGGCTTAGTTCAGCAGAGAATGGAGAATATTCTAAAAACGACGTCCGTGAGCACCCTTTCGACATTTGGCATACTTTTGAGCGCAATTACAGCGCTCTTGTTGTCGCTTTTGCGTTTCAACTTCTTTATCATCATTGGTTCAATGCTTGGCATCTACTATGGCATTGCCCTGGATGTCACCTCTGTACTTTACCACCTTATAGCAACTTAACAAGCGCCACGTATGCGCACACACGTACTTCTCAAGTCTCATGGCCGAGAGAATAGCTGTTGTCTGCTTGTAGTTATTTTTCTCCAGTCCGCATGACGCACACATGCATCGAAGCCCTGAGAGGAGCAGCAAATATTGCACCGGTTATGCAGGATGAGGAAAAGCGCAATTTAGGGAAAATCACACCTTTCGATCGTTGCTGGAGTTAATTACCACAGAGGCCTTTTTGGAAATAAGAGTTGACCGATATATAAAAATCACGTAACGATAATAACAACGATGGTGAGTATGAAAATGAAAACAAGCGATCCCGGATATCACCAACAAACAGAGAAGTATTCTAAGCCATGAATATGGGGGGGGGGGGTTCAATGTAACGTTGATCATTATTCCGATGTTCACTGCTAAGCCATCTGAGGGCCACAAGCAGATTGAAGTACGACAATCAATTCACGCTGTAGAGGGGGTCTTTGTTCGGCGAAATGCCAATATTGGGGAGACAAATAATTGGACAAAAATAGATAATATGGAAAAAAAACAAAGAAGAAAGGAAGTGGTTTTAAATAATAATGCTAGGAGAAAAAGTGCTCCGGAAAACGACCATTGAGACGGTGTGTTTGTTTAGACCAGGATGTTGTGGTTTTGCAGACGACGCAAAGCACACCAGTGCCAAAATGCCGCTCTATTGTCTTGTGTATTCATGGAAAGGTTCTTCGCACTTAAGAAACCTTTCAAGTAAAAATATCGTACAGGACGTGTGGGCGGTCTGCGGTAAATAGAATTTGGAAAATTTTCTGTCGAGTATGCACGGCGGAGTCGGCATCACGTCTAGAAGTTCTCAGCCGTTATTGCATTGCGAAAAGATTGCGAATATAAATATCAGGGAGCATGCCATCACTTCGAGGTGCTGGAAGATTAAGAGATGGCCAGCAATAAAGCATGGGTTCATTAAGCGAAGTACAAACATCCTCTCTTTTCACTTTTGACCTCCTTGAATTGAAACCGTCGACCTACAAGAATTTGCATTCTCCATCACCAGCTACTACCGACTCCTACAACGACTCACCTTGGTTTTCCCAAATGTTCCCATTGCACGAGCAGTATGACGAGCAACCGGAACAGCTGCAGGCGCACCTCTTCAACACACCAGGATACATTTATCCGACGGCGGCGGCTGTTACGCACAGTGAACACCAGCAGCAACAAGAACAACAAGAACACCAGCAACCACTACAACAACCGCAGGTGCAGCATGTGCAACATGCTAACCCACAAATGTACAACTACAACTACAACTACGGCACCAATTACTCATCGCACGCGACTTCGCCAACCATGAATCAGTCACAGCAACCGTTGTACCAAATGCCAGCCACTGGCAATTTGTATGCGATTCCGCTGACACAACAGCCTAGCGGCGGGGCCCCACTTCAAGGGTTTATTACGCACCCAACCGCGGTCATGTCCAACAACATTGGCATAGATCCTCAGCATGGCTATTCCGGTTCCTACGACTTTTTCAAAACAAATTCCAATAATTTGACATACTCTCTCAATAGCAACCACGGCGTATCATATTACTCGTCTTCCACTTCTCCAACGCTGACGGCGGCATCACTGGGAAAATCACGAGGAGGCTCTACTGTTTTGCAGGACATACAGGACGCAAAACAGTCAGCAAGCACCGCAGTTGGTGTAGACGGGAACTTTTGCTGTACTTACCAGGATTGTAGATACAAGGGCACATTTCATACAGAAGAGTACTTGAAGCGTCACATCAAGGAGCAGCATTTGGACTGCAAGAGATACGTTTGCCAGGGCGACAAATGGGGGTGTGGAAAGGTGTTTAAGAGACCATACCAATTAGTAAACCACTGGAAGGCGAGACGCTCGCTGTTACGCTGCAATGTGCCAATGGAAATCTTGAGATCCCATTGCATTGAAAAGGACATGAATGTTCTCAGTAAGAAACTCAAAAGAAGAAGAAGGTGGCAAAGGTGACTGTGCAGAAAGTCATTTATTAATATTATTCCCCCTTAGTTTCTTCTTCCGATGTCTTTATAAAATTCTTGTTTACTTCTTTTGGCGTGTGTTTTCGTTCGGTGCTTGTGTATTGTGTATTGTTGTCACTTTTGTGTATTTACTAAATAAGCTGATTCTTTTACTTTAAAATGTTCCCATTAAGAGTGTCAAAAGGGGGTTCCAAATTCCACCACACTATTTACCTTCTTAATTCCGAGTCTTTCGGCCCCAACATGTGTAAACCCTATGATGATATCGGCCGAGTATTGTATTTGCCACAATAACCGAAGTCTTTCGGCAGAGAAATGCACAGGAACAATCACTGTGCACTACTGGGAGCGTGGAACATTGTTTTGTGCGTGCGCATAATTGCTTTGTATGCATCTCGGCAGTTGCTCGATAAAACACATGAAACTTTTTTGCGAGGAAATGTAAAAAAATTTTCAGACGAAGGCGAGCTTTATATTAGAAGGTTGGCTGCGAAGAAGGTGGAAGTTAAAAGTTGTGGATTATGAGCAAACGAAAGATCATATTGAACTTGTCGTTGAGCGAGGATGAAGAGGAAGAGGGACAGGGGGTCCCAAATACGATGGTGAACAAAAAGCAAATGGAGCAATCGTCAGATTTAAAATTTGCGCCCAATTTTCAAGATACTCAACAGAATGTTATAGATAAAGAAGAGAAAAGTGAAACAGGGGTAATAATTAAGAAAAAGAAATCTAAGCTGAGTTTCAAGAAACGAAAAGCCAGGAAGGACGTCGGCAAGGGTGCCGATGATGGTAGTAAGGACAGTGGCGACACAGAAACCACTTTATTGGCCTCGCTAAATGTAGGGCACGAAAGTAAAGGAGTCACTGGATGCGTGAGCAATGGCTACGACGAGGAATTAGAAATGGAAATTCCAGTACCAACAAAGAGAGCTGATAGGTTTTCTGAGATTGCCAATGATAGCATTGATATCATCGTGCATAGACTAACTCCGCCGTTTTTAGATTCAGATAACGTGCTCTCGAGCTCTCAGAAGGACATTGTTGATGTGATAAGAGACCCCACTGGTGATCTGTACAAGTACTCTCATAATGGGTCGCATCTGGTGAATGAGCGACGGAAGCAAAGACAGCTGAAGTCCCAACAGAAGGAGATCAAAAATGAAAACAGGTCATCCCAAGGACCACCAGAGATAGATTCCAGTACCGTGCATACGGCCTCTATTCGTGTTTCTGAGAATCTAAAAATCAGGAAGCAGCTACCTGCTTTCAAAGTGAAGAGTGAACTGCTGAATTTAATCAGTGAAAATCAAGTTGTTATCGTCATCGGTGAGACTGGTTCAGGTAAAACGACTCAAATCCCTCAATTTCTTTACGATGCCAATTACCACAACAGAGGGTTGATTGGTATCACCCAACCTCGTAGGGTGGCGGCAATTTCTGTGGCCAAGCGTGTCAGCGAAGAAATGGCCGCTGAGCTGGGAAAACAGGTTGGTTACTCTGTCAGATTTAATGACAAAACAAGTGAGGAAACTAAAATCAAGTTTATGACAGACGGTATTCTACTAAGAGAGGCACTACTGGACAATGAACTTGATCAATATTCATGTATCATAATGGACGAAGCCCATGAAAGATCCCTAAACACAGATATTTTACTAGGGTTGTTCAAAGAATTGTTGAAAAAACGAAGAGACCTGAAATTAATTATAACCTCTGCAACAATGAACTACCAAAGATTTTCGTCCTTTTACGGTAACGCACCAGTGTTTTTTATCCCTGGTAAAACATTTCCTGTTGAGATTCTGTATCAAAGTTATCCAAGTGTTGATTACGTAGACTCTTCTGTCAAGCAAGCATTGAGAATTCATCTTAGTAAAGAGAGTGGTGATATTTTAATTTTTATGACTGGTCAAGAAGATATCGAAACAACGTGTGAATCGATCAAAGAAGAATTGATGAACTTGCAAAAAATCGACAAAACAATTGTGGACTTGAACATTTTGCCAATTTATTCTTCTTTGTCAAACGAAGAACAATCAAAGGTATTTAGTTCATCAAAATTACGAAAGTGTATTGTGGCAACCAATATAGCTGAGACCTCCCTAACTTTTGAGAACGTTAAGTTTGTCATTGATTCTGGCCTCATGAAGTTGAAAGTGTTTAACCCAATGTTAAATATGGACACATTAAAAATAAGCCCAATTTCTCAGGCGCAAGCCAATCAAAGGTCAGGCCGTGCTGGTAGAACTTCTGAAGGTAAGGCATTTCGTTTATATACTTTGACCTCCCTTGAAGAAGAAATGTGGCCAAATCCAATTCCTGAGATTCAAAGGTCGAATTTAATGCAAACGATTCTAATTTTGAAAAATATAGGTATCAGTGAAATAGCTAAATTCCAGTTTATTGATTCTCCCTCAATAAAATCTTTACAAACGTCGGAATATGAATTGTGGTCAATAGGTGCGTTGGATAACGATGGACTTTTGACGAAATTAGGGAAAGAGATGTCTAGATATCCCTTAGACCCTTCACTGTCAAAACTACTAATTCTTTCAACACTGAAGACTTTCAGTTGTTCACGAGAAGTTATTAAAATAATTTCAATGATATCAACACCATCTATCTACGAAGGTAAAATTGACGACAAAAAAGCTGAATCTCAGAGAAGTAAGTTTATTATTGAAGGTTCAGATCATTTGACTTTATTGAATATATTCAATCAATCTGAAAACCATAAATCCAACTTAGAGAAATGGTGCAAAGCAAACTACCTCAACTTCAAATCTTTACGACAGGCACATGAAATTCATTTACAATTAAGTAGATTGATTCAGAACAAGCAACTGTCATGTGGCACAAACTGGGATATAATCAGAGAATGCGTATGCGCTGCTTTCATGCAAAATTCTGCACAATTTTATAAACAAAATCAATATCAGCACTTAAGATCAGGGTTGCCAATGTATATACATCCGAGGGGCTGTATTTACGGTATGGGTGACTTGCCAAAATATATAGTCTATCATGAGTTGATATTTACGGGACATAAACAATATTTACAGTATACAACCGCTGTTGATGGCTACTGGCTAGTTAAATATGGAGGAATATTTTTTGATATCAGGAAAAAAGGTGTGAATAATATACAACATCAAAGAAGTAAAGAAATGGAATTCAAAAACAGTTTGTCAAAATAAATTATTTGTATTTTTAAATAGTAAAAGTAATACATCATTACAAAATCATGTTGTCTATTAGTCTAGTTGTTCCAGATTCAGAAGAGTCAGTTGAATTTGGAACGTATACGGCAAGGGAAATTATAGCACCTACTTTTGGATCAATGGTCTCTAAATACCTAAGAGACTCAGCATCATTGAAAGAAATATAATCAATTTTAAATTTAGAATTGGTACTAGTGATCGCTTCCTCAATCAAACTAGTTAATATATCAACATTGAATTGGCTCTTGTTCTTATACTCGTCTCTCGCGAGTTTCAGTCCCCTAAATATACAAGTCACTTGATCGAGAATCTCAGGAGAAAGGTATTTGTTTCTAGAACTTAAAGCTAATCCATCGTCGTTTCTTTTTATTGGAACAATGTGCATATTAAAATCGAAAAAGAGGTCACTAATGAGTCTCTTGATAATGACTGTTTGCTGAATGTCCTTTTGGCCAAAATATACGTTATTTGGTTGAACAATATTGAATAGTTTTGAAACAACAGTTGCAACACCTCTGAAAAAGTTTGGTCTAGTTTTACCTTCTAAGACTTCACTCAAACCTTTGATTTCAACAAAGGCTCCGATCTGGTCTTCAACGGTCAATGGAATACCCATCGGATACATTTCGTCAACACTAGGCTTGAAGATAGCGTCAATTTTGCCATCTAGCTTTGAAATTTCCTTCAAATCATGTTCGATGTCTCTCGGATAAGAGTCCAAGTCTTCACCAGGCGCAAATTGAGCTGGATTAACAAATATTGAAATGATAGTGTGCTTATTTTCGCTTAAAGATCTCGATATCAAAGAACGGTGCCCTTCGTGAAGAAACCCCATTGTAGGGACGAATCCCAAGGATTCATTGTTTGATTTGAACCTTTTCACCAAATCTCTGACTTCTTTAACAGTTGTTAAGATAGGAGTATCCATAATTATCAATATACGACAAAGAACAAGGTTACATACGACAGGAACTTCTTTGACGTGGTGAAAAATTGCATTTTCATGAGAAACGGTGAAAAATGCTCATATGCTCGTTCGCTCTCAAGTGGCTCTAAAAGACATACATGATAAAACAGATTAAATCAAAAGTTATACAGTTATAATTATATGGTAGAAGAAGTGCAAAACGAGCAAAAAGAAGTTGGATCAATTTGTTGGGTTTTCTGGTATATCAGAAGGCGAAATGTGTTGTTCGACTTGAGAGGCGGCGGAAGCCTTTTTGTTGTTCATTAGTCTCAACAAATTTCTCAGAAGCATAGCGATGGTGACCTTACCAATGGAAGGAACGTAAAGAGAAGCGACCTTTTCGACTTGTTCATCGTGGAAGTTGTTTTCGCTTGAGAAGTTGATGACGATGGCACCTCTTTTGATATACTCAGATGGGAACTTGTAAGTCTTCGTTGGGACACCGGTGATGATGATGTCGGAGGCCTTTGCGCACTGTTCCAAGGTCTTGTCGCATTGGCTGACGGTGTGCTGCTGGTATCTCAAGCCGTCACCTCTCTCATAGAGCTGGATGTCGTTGATGTCGACAGAGTACACACGTGCACCGTCGTTGGCAAGAAGCGATGCAAGAGGTCTACCGACGATTTCCGATCTGTTGACGACGGTGATGGTCTTACCGTAGAGTCTGTTACCGTAGTTCAAGACGCTGTTGTAGGCGCCAATGTACTCGAGAATCTTGACGACCGCAAGAGGCGTGCATGGCAAGATGGACTTCATTGTCTTAGCGTCATCGAGGAACCTGACGTTGTGGTACATGTTTGAGATGTACTTGAAGTTGAGGCCCTCCACGTCCTTGTGGACGGACACACACTGCTGCAAGTACTGGTCCTGCTGGTTGCCAAAGACCGGGAAGTAGACGATCATACCGTTGACGTCGTCGTTGTTGTTGCACTTGTAGATTTCCTCTTCGAGCTGGTCCTTGTTGACCTTGATCAATTCGTACTGAAACCCAATGGAGTTTGCGGTTTTCCCGGTCCACGTAGCATACATCATGGCCGCAGGGTCGTCATTGGCAAGCAGCCCCACAAGTTTTGGCTTCCTCTGGAACTTTGACGTGATTTCCATCAGATCTCCAATGTATGCTTTGGCAATTCTAGCCGCAGGAATAACTTTACACGACATTTTTCTATATATATTTATTTATCGTAATCTGTCAGATGCAAAATAACAAAGGCCACGCAGTCTCTAGACGTTTGCTGATGTAGCTATCGTGTATACGTGTGTATATATAGGAGGAAGAAAATTTTTTTCCTTATATACCTATGAACAAATATTTTTTTTCACTGCATTTCTTTTTTCTCTTTACTTTTTGGAGCGTCAATTTCAATTCCCGACCCAAGTCAGCTATTCGGAGTCGGACTTCACTGACGCTGCCCAAGTCAAAAAATGTTCACATGTCATTGTTACGTAAGCTTACGTAAGCCAAATCACGTGCGCGCATTACATAAGCAGCGCGTGCGCCGCGTCGGTCGACCCGACACGCAGTCCAGCGAGCAGGCTGCGCAGCTGGGCTCGAACATGGCCTGACTTTTTGGCGCATCACGTGGTGTGTTCTATTTTTAACGTGCGTCTTTCCAGAAAAAAGTGCACCCCCTCCTCGTCTGGGAAAAAGCCATGCCCGGATAAACCGGGAAGAGTTGTTGCGGGCTCGGAAATACCTTGAGGTCATTTGACTGGCGAAGTTTCCCCGCGTTCCCAGTTGCCGTTTTGGGACGCGCGCTCCGGAGAACGGAACATTTAGCGCATTACGTAAACAGTTGTGTCGACAATAAATCTGGGGTAAAAAAAGGAGGGGCTGGGGAGCATGCTATATAAATAGGTTTATTTCCTTACAAAAGAAAGCGGCGGTTAACATTGAGAGAGAGTACAGTGACTTACTATACTAAGGACGAACTAAAACAGCAAACAAACAGAAAAGATGAATATACAACTGAAAAAGGAAGTGGACGCTATTGTGAAAGAATTTGACGTCTCCGGCGACTTGTTGCAGAAGCTGGTAGACCTCTTTGTGAAGTCCGCAGACGAAGGGTTGAAGTCGACGTCGTCGTCAAAGAACTCGCTCCCAATGATCCCTACGTACGTGACGAACATCCCGACCGGTAAGGAGAAGGGTGTGCTCTTGGCTGCGGACTTGGGTGGTACCAACTTCCGTGTGTGTTCTGTGACGCTTAACGGAGACCACACGTTCAAGCTCGTGCAGGCGAAGAACCCGATCCCAGTGGACTTGATGTCAAGCACGTCGGACGAGTTGTTCAGCTACCTCGCGGGCAAGATCAAGGCGTTCGTGGAGAAGAACCACGCTTCCCGCCACGAGTCGGACCCAACACAGAAGTTGAAGCTGGGGTTCACCTTCTCGTTCCCTGTGGAGCAGGCGTCGATCGACTCCGGGGTGCTCATCAGATGGACCAAGGGTTTCAAGATCGACGACACTGTTGGCCAGGACGTGGTGGCGTTGCTCCAGACCCACTTGGACAAGATCGGGGCTCCGGTCCACGTCGCTGCACTTGCCAACGACACCGTCGGTACACTCCTAGCCAGATCCTACACCGGTGCGGACAAGGAGGGCCACACTTCCATTGGTTGCATCTTCGGTACTGGTACCAACGGTGCGTACAATGAGAGTTTGGACAACATCAAGAAGCTTGACCCGAGCGTCGTTGCTGATTTGAAGGCCAAGGGCATCGACTCCATGGTCATCAACACCGAGTGGGGTTCCTTTGACAACTCATTGGAACTATTGCCTGTCACTAAGTACGATACCGCCATCGACGCTATCTCCACCAACCCTGGTTACCACATGTTCGAAAAAAGAGTCTCCGGTTTGTTCCTTGGTGAGATTTTGAGACAAATCATCATCGATTTGCATGCTAAGGGCTTGATCTTGACGGAATACCCATCTTTCGACAGATTGCCTCACAGATTGAGAACTGCTTGGTTGCTATCAAGTGAAGCGCTATCTCTTTTCGAGATTGACGATTCAACGTCCTTGAGAGCCTCGGAGTTGGAACTGAAGAACATGTTGAGATTGCCAACCACAGCCGAAGAAAGATTGGCTATTCAGGCCATTACTAGGGCCATCTCAAGAAGAGCAGCTTACTTGGCAAGTGTCCCAATTTCTGCGCTTTTAGTCAAAACCAACGCGTTTGAAGGTCACCATATTGAAGTCGATGTTGGTGCTGATGGTTCTGTTGTTGAATATTACCCTGGTTTCAGAACCATGATGAGAGATGCCATTGCCCTAACACAATTAGGCTCCAAAGGTGAGAGAAGATTGCATGTCAACATTGCAAAGGATGGTTCCTCTGTTGGTGCCGCTCTATGTGCCTTGAGTAGTGAATTGTAATTGATTTACATCAGCTCATTTGGTTCCCTTTTATTGAAACAAAAGATTTTCCAACTTCTTTATCTTTTTCTTTTCCTTGAACAGTCAGTGACTCACATATAAGTTTACGAATTATAACGAATGATTCTATTATAGTTTCAAATATATATAAAATTTATACTCCATTACATAATTTTAATGAAAAAATCGAAGAATAAAATGGTTTTTACTTCTTTCAAACACAAAAATGTTTAGTTTATATATGAAGAGGTAAACGAGTAATAGTTCACCTTTTCATTGTTCTATTATTCATATTACTAGTAATACCTCCCTTTAATGTCCAATCATACCAATATGGTGCTCTTTTGATTGCCTGTTGTTGCTACTATTGTGAATATTATGATTGTTTTGATTTGTGTTCTTAGTAGGTGTGTGAATACTGTTGGTATTATTTTGCTTTTCACTGGAGTCAGTAATCTTATCGTTTGAACTTGTTTTGGCGCCGTCAGTGCTCTTACTATTAATATCATTTTCGTCGATAATGCTGTTATTATCTTTATCATTGCTGTTATTGTTGTTAATCACAGAAACTCCCGCTCCTTGTAATAGTTTCTTACTATATTCATTGTTTACATTCAACTTCTTCTTTTTCACATGAACGTTAGAGTCGGTTTCACTGGTCCCACTGCTTTTTCTCATATCATTATGTAGTTTGCGTTTCAGTTCATTTTCCTCCTGGATCCTCTTGGTTGCTATTGTGCCCTTTATTAAATACCAGATCACACTGGCGAATGCAACCCCAAAGACAAATCTCAGTAAAACCTTCCCACCCAGATCATCGTTTCTCCTGTTCATTCGCATATCTTGTCTATAGTTATTGTATATGTCCTTTTTGGGTCCATTACCGGACATCTTCCAATGATAAAGGTTTTTGCCAAACATATCAGCACTATGCTCTGCCATGTTTCTCCTAAACCTTTGCTCCATCCGCTCGTTTCTTTCATAATGTTTCTTGGAATCAAAATGCGGCGTATCCGTGTTATCAAATGGATTGCCACTCGTTGATTTAGCGTAATGAAAAGAGTTCATCCTTCTTAAGAATTCACTGGTCTGTGCATTGGTTCTGCCATGCCCAATTTTGAGATCATATTGTGACTTGGCCTGCGGATCAGACAACACTTCGTATGACTTTTTGATCTTCAAGTACTGTGTGTTCTTGACTTCTAGGTCATTGGCTGATAAGTCTTGTGACTTTAATATGTCCGGGTGGAGCTTTAAAGACAGTTTTTTAAATGCTGACTTTATATCCTTGGCAGTGGCGCTATGATGTATGCGAAGGGCATCATAATGTGTCTCTGCCATGGATCTCACCGATGTATGTAGGTATCGTGCAAACATCTGAACCACTCGAGTCAATATTCAGTGATTTTGCTTTACAGTGACTTACTTAGGAGAAAAAAATGCTATCGTCTCTATTTAAACTTTTTTCACTATCGAATTTATCGGACATTAGATTATTAAATATGTAGAGTCATATTGACACCTCGGACCTGCTTACTCCTTAATAAGACCGTTATAAACGGTTTTTCTCAAATCCTTCGAAATTACCCTTTCCATTCACTTGTTTAGTGGAATTTCTAACGGAGTTGAATTTTTTAGGAACTTTCAAGTTTGGTTCGGATCAGTTAGCAAGATCTTCGTTTTCGCTTTCTTCTTCATCCTCTTCTTCATTGAAGTCCAGTTCAATCCAATTAGGCCATGCCATTTCGTTTATCACCATGCTTCTGAATGCGCCAACCAAAAACTTTTCGATTTTACCAATCGATCTTAGAATGAGAGCCTCGTTGGTCTCAGCCTCATCACCATTCCACTCACCATCATCGTTACCTAACTCACCCTCTATTTTCATGTCCTTAATGATGTCTATTCTTTCTTTGCTCTTCAATCTGGTCTTGGTACCGCTACCTCTTTTACTATGGATTTTGGACTCCTGTCTAATATCGAAAGTGTAAATAGCTTCACTCGCCGGTGTGCCGATGCCACCATCGTCGTCGTCGTTGTCGTCGTCTTCATCATCCTGTTCATTATCGTCATCGTCATCGTCATCATCATCCACTTCTTCGTCATCAATATCACATAAAAACGATAGATAAACCTTTTTCGCAATGTATGCAACTATTAGCATAGTATGAATTTTCAAATCCGTGATCTTCAATCTTACAGGCAACGTAATGAATTTCGGTGATGGATAGTTCAATAGTAGATTACATTGGATTTCTATGTAAACCTGTGAATCCCATTTCAAGTCCGTTGACAGCTGAATATCCATACCATCGCTTTCTTTACTAGTCGTTTCGTTAGTTGATTGAGTAAAAGTATTCTTGTTGTAAACATTATTGTTTGCATTTATCGTCATATTTCTAAGCATTTCAGTGGGACTGTGAATACCGTCATCTACCCCTGTATGCGTATTTGCTCGCTGATCAAACAAATCAACGTCTTCGTATATGTTGCTCTCGTTATAATGATTTTCATTTTTTGATTCAGTACCATTTTCGTTGGCATCCAAAGATTGCTGTTGCATGTATCCCATGCTGCTGAGACCTACTGTCATGATATTGGAGCAAGAACCAGTATTATTTCTTCTGAATGCAAATGCTGTATGTGGAGATCCAGGTCGTGAAATTGAGCTTGATGTGTTCTGGTTTTGTAAATACATGGGTATAGCCTGTGCAGATTGTGTTTCTTCACGCTGGTAAAACTCTTTGAAAGGAAAATCAATATCCCTGATGATAAGATCTGGTGAAGTTTCACCCAACTGGAAATCTACCACCTGCAAATTGGCAAGATAATTAGGAAGCTGAATATCTGCCAGCTTTTCATTCAATGTTTCCTTCAGCTGTGTGTTCAGACTGCTATCGCCCTGTACATTTTCCCAGTTGATGATAAAGGACATAACGGTAATTTTATCAATAAAATATTTGCAAGGGAAGTGAACAAAGTTGCTGATGTGAGTATCGAATTTGCCGTCCCAACTAACTTCTTTTCTACATTTTCTATTAAGAAGCCCCTAAACGATGTTCAAAGCCTCAAAATACACCATTATACCAGTAAAGCTTGCCAGATGGAACTCCACAGCAAAGAAAGGAACTGCTGTGATGTTTATGAACATGGGAGGACCTTCTACAGTTGGAGAAACAAGAGATTTCTTACTTAGACTCTTTTCAGACGGTGATTTGATCCCATTGGGACCATTCCAAAGCTCAATTGCTAAGTTCATCACCTGGAGAAGAACTCCTATGATCGAAAAGTATTACAAAAGGATCGGGGGCGGTTCCCCAATCAGAAAGTGGTCCGAGTTTCAGTCAAAGCATCTATGTGAAAAGTTAGATGAAATCAGTCCTGAAACCGCTCCACACAAACCATATGTTGCGTTCAGATATGCAAACCCGCTAACCGAGGAAACACTGGAACAGATGCTAAAAGACGGTGTCACTAGAGCAGTCGCTTTCACTCAGTACCCCCAATTCTCGTATTCCACAACGGCATCTTCTATCAACGAACTATATAGGAAGTCCAAGATTATGGACAAGGAGGGTCAGATTAAGTGGTCCACTATTGATAGATGGCCAAAACACTTTTCACTAATCAACACATTCGTTTCCCACATCAAGAAGTCGCTATCAGAGTTTCCTGAAGCTGAGAGAAACGACGTCGTTATTCAATTTTCTGCACATTCCTTGCCAATGGACATTGTGAACAGAGGTGATTCATACCCAGCCGAAGTTGCAGCCACCGTTTATGCCATCATGGAGAAGATGAACTTTTCTAATCCTTACAGGCTTACGTGGCAGTCTCAAGTTGGTCCTAAACCATGGCTCGGAGGACAGACAGAACCACTTGCTATCAAGATGAGTGAAATGAAGGAAGTTCCCGGCGTGGTCATTGTCCCCGTTGCATTCACTTCTGATCATATCGAGACCCTTCATGAAATTGATGTTGAGTTGAAGGAAGCTGTTCCACATCCTGACAAGGTCGTACGTTGTGAATCTCTCAATGGCGACCCTGAGTTCTATAACGGCCTCGCGGAACTAGTGAAGGACCATTTAGAATCTGGCGAACTTTATTCCAAACAATTACCTCTAGACTATAAATTAGGAAATGTATCTGCCAAAAATGTGTTCAACCATCCTGAAGAATTCTTTGGTGACAGATCAAAGAAATGAATAGTTCTATAACAGCAATCCTGTGATTAAGTAGCCTCTTAGTAGATTGTGTACTGACGTCTTGTTGCTTTTCAAACGGCGACCTGTGTAATGTATAGATTACCTTTTATACGTGAAGAAGCTAAGACATTATTTTTTTGTATCAAGTATTATTGTTTACCTTTCTTCTCTTCTTTCAACGCGCTGTATACCTATGTCCGACTTTAATCTTACGGAGGCTATCAGTACATATAAGACAGAAGAGACACAGTATAGGGAACTAGAAAGCCTACCGACAGATTTTGATATTGAAGAGCTAGTTTCAAATGTTGTTGCTATACCAAACTCACCTTTAGATATCTTACAAGACGATAAATTCAATGATTTCTCATTGTTGATGCATCATGTTCACTTGATCAAGCAAGCAAAGTACGCGAACATGATTTACCAGGCAATTGTTGACTCTTTAAAAAGCGAAGTGGTCATAATAGAACGTGAGGGATCAAATATTGACGCGTTTGATCACAAATTGGCACTAAATAGATACGGCTACCTTTTGTTCGTAACAGTCTCACAATTGACAAATATTATTGATCAGTGTACAGAGCAAATGGCTACAATGAGAAAGAGGAAAGGTAAAGAAAAATCAAGCACAGATGAAGCCAAGGTAATGAAGGATCAAAGAGAAAAATTGAGGCTACCTATGTCATTATTTATTCAGCTAATGTCCAACATTTGCTCTTTATTAAAAGCCAACTTAATACCTATTTTCCAAACACAGACAGAATTGTCGACGTTTATCTTGCATGCCATTTCAAATTCCCTTTCATGTGCGTTTAAAACACAATACGTTACAAAAGAAAAAGATTCAAAAATTCTGCTTTTGAATTATATATGTTTATGTGCAAAGAACCAACAACAATATGACCAGATATCACAAATTATCGTTCATCATATCAAATTATCTGAACATCTACCTGAGTTCATGGCTGAAGTTTTAACAATGTTAGTAAATGATTATGATAATAAAAGTGTTCTGGATACCGTTTTGAATGAATTGACAGATTTGAATATTTCTAATGATAATTCCAAGCTGACGCTACAAAAACATCTCAGCCAATTTTTAGTAAAGCTCTCACAAGGTTTACCACATATCCTTATTGATTATGATGAATACCTGCTTAATTTTATTGGCACTTCCTCAATTATTCGAAGCTCAATCATTGAGGCTTACGAGAATATCTTGAAATATGCCATATCAAACGAAGAGTTTTATGTAGAAAAGAAAGGAAAAGTTGACAATATCTTTGAAATAATCCACTCTAGAATATTTGATATGCATTTTAATGTTAGACAAAAATGTCTTAATTTAATAGACCATGTTTTGAGAGACCCAAATAGAAAAGTGCAGTTTAAAGATTATCGTTTGAAGTGGGTTACCATCGCTACACAATTTTTGGAAGATAAAACTACTTACTCCAGAAAAGCTGCGTTGTCACTATTAGGTGCATTAGTCCTAGATCATCCATACAACATAGATGGTCAAAAATTGAGCTGGAAGTTTTACTGGAGCAACTATCTTGCTTTTAATGACGAGCTTAAAAGGCTAAACGCTAATTCGTATAATATCATACGGCAATCGGAAATAAACATTTACAAAACCGTTGAAGAAAATAAAATTGAAATGGAACCTTATTACATACTAAAAGAATATGAAACAAACGATGAGTTTGCAGAAAAATTTAAATTTGATGGCGGTATTGAAGAAGATGATGAATTGGATAAGTTACCTGAAAATATCAATGAAATAATCTTAAAAAGGGCATTTTGCAGAGATGCATGTACGTTTATTGCGCAAATTCATAAATCAGTTGAATTAGCATGTTTATTATTCCATTCTAAATCCAAAATAGATGCGATCAATGCAATGGACTATTTTGTTATATTGGATGCTTACGATGTTGAGACAGCAAAAATTGGTATTAAACAAATGATTCATCTAGTTTGGAGAAATGGTTCAAACGAGGATGATATAAAAGTTTTACACAAATTGATAGAATCTTACGTCACAATCTTCCTAACACCACCACCAGATGTATCAAGGGAACATCAAGCTATCTATATTGCTTCTCAACTTATCAGTTTAACTTTCAATTGTAATGAAGCAGATTTGATCTCCCTCGGACGTCTAATTTATGAAATTTATACGTATACTTATCAACGTGGTCATAGGTTTGAAGGAAGACGAGCTGATTGGATCAACGATTTAGTAATTAGTGTTTTATGGAAAAGTTTTAGTCAACCTAAATACGAAAAAGAGAAAACAGGTTCTTTAATCATTTTAACAATGTTGGCAGAAGCGGACAATGAAATAATATTACAGAAATTGGAAACTTTACTAGAATATGGGTTAACGAATAGTACAGAAATCAATCAGGCAACAATATATTCATGCATTGCCTTGAGAAAATCAATGGGAGAAAAGAGCAAGATACCAGATTATTCTTTAGGCGTTGAAAAGTTAAAGAGTTTACTATTAGCTTATACTGAAAATGGTGAGTGGTATCATTTAGCCGAAGAAGCATTGACGACACTTTATGAAATTGATAACAATGTTGATCAAACGTCATCGGACATTTTGAAATTGAAAGCTATGTCAATATTTGGAGAAAACGAAGAGATTAGTAACCAGAGCGAAAGAATACACTCATTGTCACAATTCATCTTTTTATTAGGACATGTAGGCTTAAAAACAATTGTTTATTTAGAAAAATGTGAAGCTGAGTTCAAGAAAAAAAGAATGGAAACTAACGCAGAAAAGAATGAACAAGATGTAGAACTGGAGATGATTGGAGGATCCAATGAAGATGATTTCACTGATGTGATTCAAAACATTAGAGAAAAAGAGTTACTTTACGGACAAGACTCGTTACTAGCCAAATTTGTTCCATTGATTTTGGAAATTTTGATCAACAGAAAGAAATATGATAATGACATATTACAAAGGCAAGCAACTTTGTGCTTATCAAAGTTTATGTGCATTTCACCTTTTTTTTGTGAGCAACATCTTGAACTATATCTTAAACTGATTAAAACCTCAAAAGATACAATCATCAGAAGTAATGGTATCCTCGGATTAGGAGACATGGCTGTTTCATTCAATAATTTGATTGATGAAAGAAGAGATGAACTCTATTTGCCATTGTTAGATAAGGATATTACAGTTCAAAGAACGTGTTTAATGACCGTGACATTTTTAATTTTGGCGGGACAAATCAAGGTCAAGGGACAGCTAGCACAATTATCCAAGTTATTAATTCATGAAGATCCAACAATCAAAGAGATGACAAAATTGTTCTTCTTGGAACTTGCTACCAAAGACAACGCTATATACAACGGGTTTATTGACATGGTCATTGGGTTGAACTTGGATAAAACGTTCAGTGAAGAAAACTTTAAATCAATTATTAGGTATGTCTCCCAATTCTTGAAGAAAGATAAGCACCGGATCATTCTAATTAAAAAGTTTTACGAAAGGTTGCTCAAGGAAAGTGATGAAAGGAATTTCAACAATCTTTCTTTTTGCCTAAAGGAATTGATTAGAAGAGATGAGTTGAATAACAAATCAAGTGCTTCCGCTAATGAAGTTAACGAAAACGGGGAAAACAAAAAAGCTAAGAAGCAACAGCTTTACAAAGAAATTACAAGTGTTATAGAAGCTGGATATCAGAAAACGAAACTGGACGAATTAGAAAAGCTAGAGGAGCAATCCAATGAGCGCTTGAAAAGATTGAGAGACATTGATGTAGAAGTTGCAGAAAATGTAGTTGAAGAAGAAAATGCTGAAAAAGAGGAAGAAGACGACAACGACAAATCAAAAAAGGAGCAAGCGGATGTACAACATAAGAAAGAAGAAGAAGAAGAAGAAGAAGAAGAAGTGGATGATGATGCTATGGATATTAGTGATTAATATGCTGAGCGCTAAAACCCTTTATTGAAGCACGTGATAAACCCTCTATCACGCAAAAGAATTTTTCTTGAGAAGAAGAAAAATAATTTTTCACTTGAAAAATAACTGCATATAGTTTAATCCTTTCTTTTATATAACTGACCGGTTAGTTAATTACTGAGGAAGAAGTTAAAAATGTCTGACGTTGAAGAACAAATTATCCAAGAAGAAGTTGAAGTTGTTGAAGAACAAGCTGTCTCTATTGAAGACTGTTTAAAGAAGGTCCTTAGATTGGCTCTTGTTCACGATGGTCTTGCCAGAGGTTTGAGAGAATCTGCTAAGGCTTTGACCAGAGGTGAAGCTCAATTATGTATCTTGTGTGATTCCGTCACTGAAGCTGGTATCACCAAGCTTGTTGAAGCCCTTTGTCAAGAAGGTGAAAACAAGGTTCCTCTCTTGAAGGTCGGTGACGCTAAGCAACTTGGTGAATGGGCCGGTTTATGTCAAGTTGACAGAGAAGGTAACGCCAGAAAGGTTGTTGGTGCTTCTTGTATTGTTATCACCAACTGGGGTGCTGACTCTGAAGAAAGATCCATTCTTTTGGAAACTCTTTCCCAAGAATAAATGCTTCCTTTTTTCTAATATAATAAATTTATATATACCTATAATATAGTAAATTTAGTGTTTGAAAGAATGTAGTTTTCTAAAGCTTTGATGATTTGACATAAGAACCAACGGATTTTTTTTTTCGTATTATGGATATAAAAATTATATGTATAGAAACAAATTATATAAAAATGAAAAGAGTCAAAGAACACGAAACATAAAAGTAGTAATAATAATAATATTAGTGTAGTTGTAGTAGTGACACATATTTAGCAACAAAGCTAGGTGAGAATTTTGAAAGGATCATATTTTCTTGTAATAATTATCTTTTTAATGTATTGATTTTGATCATGAGTTATTATCATTATCATCACTGTCATCAAGAACAGCAGACTCGTCACGGACAGCAGTCTTTTCATAACAATTTAAATTTTGTTCATCAGTTTGTTCATCATCATCATCATCTTCAAAATCAACAACAAAGAAATCTTCATCATCACCAACAATTGATTTATATAGAATTTTTGCTTCGCTAACAACACCATCATAGGATAATTCAACAGGAGGCATTGAAGAATAAATAATCCCTTGATCGACACCTTTCTTGGTCAAATTACTATCATCTAATACCTTTTCTTCTACAAAGGTACCAGGTTTGATAATACCAAATGGAGGAGTTGAAGTTAGTTGCACAAATCTCAAATTTAAAAGGTGGTTTAAAGTTGAATGTGGCTTGAATTCTTTAAATGACTTTGATAATTTTCTAGTTACATCAGCTTTGAATTTGACTGTATTTGAATCATCCATTTCTATAACGTCATCATCATTTATATCTAAGTCAAATTCCATTTCTCTCAGAATTGATTCATCCATTTTTTTCAAAGCATTATTCAAGTCATTATGAGCAGATTGCATATCTGGATTAATTGTATGCAAGTACCAAATACATTGATTTTGAGGGCAGCAACCAGAGCCGGAACCTAAAATCAGAGCTTGAATTGGGTATTCATTACCATTTAAGGACATTGGCGGAAAAACAACAATTGCAGAATGTTCACCCTTGGCGAACCATTCATCGCACGACTTGTCAACAATCGTTATTAGCCTGGAAATTTTATAATTTTGGGAAGGTATGTTAACAGAGTTATCAGGAGCTTGTGATGGTGAACAGATAACCTTCTCATTGATTTTTATTTTTGAATTGTCATTTAAAACTGCGATCTTTGACTTCTGATCAAACGATTTCAAGTGAGTATTTAGCTTGTAAGTTGTACCAGCAACGGCAGCAGATCTGCAGAAACCCTGAGAAAGTTCGCCTGCACCGCCAAATTTGGAATGGATGGAAGGAAAATTACCATAAATATTGAACGAGTCAAGGTAACGTTTAATTCTAGCCAAGCCTTCTAAGGTGAGAATGTTTGGGGTAGAGGACAAACCAAGCGTATAGATAAGTTCATTTATGTACAAGTCCTTCAATTTGAACTTTTCTTTGATGAATTGTGACAACAATTTGTCCTTATAGTTTTCAATCAAATCATTTTGGCTATCATACTGAAAAATAAATTTCATGAATTTCATCAACTGGCGCTTTGCTAATAGAGAATGATCATCACTGGTGAAGATCTCTTCCTTTGAAGACATCAACTTACCAAACGAGTCATCTTCGTAGGTGTGGAAGTTTGAGATTGGTTGGAATTCCAAGTAGTGGTATACTCTTGAGTTGATCAAGAGAGTTAGCAAGTCTGATTTGGCAAAGAGAATCTTTGGGGTCAAGTCGATACCATATTCCTTAGATTTTAAGGTTTCATCATTGACAGCCAGGTCAACGTTTGTGAAGTTCTTGAAGCCGACCTTGCCAGTTGCGCCGGACCAGGCTCTCAACTGGTCGATTGTAAGCGTAGCTGAGTGGTCGCCATAGTAGGGATTGGCATCGATGTGTAGCACGTTAGACCCCTGCCACGCTAAAGCGGCCGCTAACACGCTTTCAACGATACCGGTACCGCAGATGAGGACATCGAACTCGTCTTCTGATATTGGCTGACTAGGCTTTTCAATCCCAGCAAGCGAAGGTATCACAGAGGATCTTCTTGAGATGTTTGACGGACGACGTTCTGCCACTGAAGGGCGGCGGTCGTTAAATGAAGCAGTCATGTTAACCTTGTACAACTAGACTTTGAATATGATATGTAGCTCGTTATAAACACCAATGTTGCACAAAAGTCCTAAGTATTTCTTCTTCTTCTTCTGCTTCTTCTTTTACAAGTGATAGTCCTGTTGCTAAAGTTCAAATCCACTAGTTCTGTTCAAAGTTGATACGTGAATGAAGATAACAGATGAAATAATAATCAAAATAAAAATAGACAATAATAAACTCTGTATAATAATAAAGTGAAAATGGGAAAATTTTTTGTACAGTGCAAGGAAAAACCGGCGAGAAAATTTTTTCTGAAATTTTTTTTTTAATTTTTTTTTTGATTACGTAAAATCACGTGCAAATCACGTGCAAATCACGTGAAGCATTACGTAATCTAATGAATTACGTAAACTTACGTAAGAGTCACGTGCTCTATCTTCCGATTGCTTTTTCATCCGCTGTATTTTTTTCTTATCCAGCTATTGTTTAAAAAACCCTCAAAAAGAAGACTTTAGTTAGGGAAGCCAGAGATGTACCGCTTACGTAGAGAAGCCAGCAAATGAATTCCGTGTACTTATGCACCATTTCATTTGCTAATGTAAACTTACGACGCTCGATTATGGCAAAGTATAGTATCTTAGATCAATTTTATAAAACTATTTCTCTATATTATTATATGCCACAGCTTCTGCCTTGATCTTGAACTTTTGGGACTCACTCTCTGCTTCTGGGAACTTACTAGCGTCAATGGGTGCCACAGACACAAAGTTGATACCGGAATTCTTCAGCGCTGCGTCTCTGTATTCTTTGAACGACGCAAACGAGTTGCCTCCGTTCAGTTTTGCTCCTAAGTTTTGTGTGCCCAGCGAGTATGCACGGGTTGTAATTTGGAGGCCACTTTTCACACTAAGCATTCGGTTCTGGAGAAGAAGTCGTCAATAGAAAGTGTGAATCTTGGCAGATCTTATCTTCGTGCTCCAAATTTATATGAAAAGAGGGATTTCTACTGCCCCACCAACTGTTTGAACCTCCGTATTAGGCAGCTGCTCAGGAGAGCGCTCAGCACGCTCAGCACGCTGGGTTGGAGTGTTGGCATTGGTGGCACCAGTTGAAGTGCCAAGCAACGTTTGGGCTATCTCTTCAGTAATAACGATCTCCTGTTCGCTGGTCTCCACTTCATTGACAAGGACCGGGTTCTTTGCAGTCGGGGCTGCGTGCTTGGTGAAGTAATCATCGATTGTCGTTAGCTTGCCGTCACCACCAACTCTAATAGTCTTGATACTCTCGTCGTCCTTGATTAGCTTCTCAATCTCAATGTCATTGTAACCGTTGCTGTTGTTTGTAGTGACACACTCCAGGGTCATGAACTCAATGGAAGAGCCGTTGTAAATGGCCTTCGTGATGGAGTCCTTGTTGGACCCTAGGAGCAACAGGATCGACGTGATACCGTTCACATCCCTCCGCAGCTTGATGATCCTAGAGCTCTTGATGGCCTTGAGCAGCTTTGAAAAGTTTTGGTAGTAGTAGTGTGTGGAAAATGATAAGTTGAGACACGGCGTCATCTTTAAATTGGCGTCCTGCTTGAACAGCTTGAACTCCTGAATGTTGGACCGCCTTTGCGGCACTATAAGTTTGGAATACCCAATGGAATCGTACTTAGACTTGGAGATGAAAATAAGCTTGTTCTGGTCGTTGAACTCCTCAACCGTTTTCCAAAAGAAAATGCTGAACTGCTCCGTGTGCAAATCCTTCATGTCCTTCAATATCTCGTAAAATATGGCCGACTTCACTACAATCTCACAGTTGACGTTGTTGAAATCAAGATAAAAGAGTCCATCTTCCTTAACCTCCTCGTTTATCACGAACGTGTTGATTGAACAAATCTCTTTGATGGTGTCGTCCTCAAACTCCAGCACCAACCTTTCGTTCAAATTATAACTGACGTTCAGTTTGAGTTCTTCGTTCACATGGATGTTCAGTGTATCCAATATCGCTGACAAATCAATTCCAATGTAGCAACTTGAGTTGACATCCAGTGCCACACCCTCTTCGCCGCCTTCTTGTTTACCTTCGTTAATCTCCTCGTCTGTTGTCTCCTCCCCCAAACCTGGCACTCCATAATACTCCCACTCCTCAAACAATGCTCTCCCCAAGTTCAACTTCACCTTGCACACTTGATTGTCGTTGACGCTTATACATATCTTTTCCTTTGAGATTTCCAAAATTCCCACGTTGCCAAACTGTGATATAGAGTTTATCAGTTGGTAGAGAACATTTACATGGAATGTACTGGCTTTGAACACCTGTGTCATTACAGTACGCTGCTAAACAAAGAACTTCACCTTTGATATTCTAATTTTTTTTCCCTGATATACATTTAAAACTATATTATACAACAAAAGCCTAGCTAGTGTGGTCTTAGAATGCCTGCCGGCACATTGGACAGAGTCCTTTTGCTTGGGTGGTGACCAACCACTTGTCAATACAATGAGAGTGGAACGAGTGATCGCATTGGCCTTTGGTTAACGGACATCCATCACCTGGTAACACGCAGATCGGACACGCCCCATCGAACGGAACACGACAGATCCCACACACGTCATCGTCGCCCTCATCACCAAGCTTCCAATGCCATCCAAATGTCGGATGAAGCGCTTTGATGGTGATCTTCATTTAACTACTTGGATCTGATAGTGCCCAAAAGGGAAATTGGCCTTGTCAGTAAAAAAAATTCAAATCTTTAAAAATTTTTCAAATATAGGTAATAAGATACAGGTTTAAAGGTATTTAAAATAGGTGTAATGGGGCCAAAGAAGTCGTGGATTGACAAAAAAAAGGCACAAAAGTTCACGCTAGTGCATAGGTCACATCAGGATCCGCTTTACTACGATGAAGACTCGTCAAACGCCGTTTTAGTGCCAGTTTCATCAGCTTCTGACATGAGGTCCAATGATAAACTAAGAAGTGTCAACAAGGACGATATGAAGCAAGTAGAGAGCGAAATGAAACAAAATGAAGGTCACGCAGCTGCGTACGGTATTATCTTCGACGATTCAGAATACGACTACATGCAGCATTTAAAACCAATGGGTAAAGCAGCAGATGCGATTTTCATTTCTGCTACAGACGATGACAGCAAGAATAAGCACAAGAACAGCAAACTGGCGCAGCTTCTAGATGAGTCGATGCTTCCAAGTAGCGAGGAAAAGAAGTACGATTACCAGCAACAACAGGACATTCCGGATGACATCAAAGGGTTCAAGCCAAACTTGAATGAAGATCTTAGAGAAGTGCTTACTGCGCTTGAAGACGAAAACTATCTTGATAAGGAGCAAGATGTGGATGAGGTGGACGTGTTTACCGAGCTTCTAGGAGGTGAAAGCGGTGGTAAAAAGCAAGTTGAATTGTCTTTGAACGAATATGATCAACTGAATGAGCACTACTACGAGGACGAGGACGAAGATTGGGATTATGATGATTATGATGACGGCTATGTGGAAGGAGAAGGCGAGGCTGGAAATGGATTTGATTGGGAAAAGGATTTTAGTAAGTTTAAGAAGTCGCAAAGCAGAAAACAGAACGATTGGGACAGTGATGATGAGTTCGAAGAGGAAGAAGAAGAAGATGAAGAGGAAGAAGGAGAAGGAGAAGACACCATAGGTGACCTTCCTAATCTTCAAAATTTGAAGTCGACCAAGAGTGCCAAGAAGAAGTCAAAGAGAAGTAAAGGTGCTAAAACTGACACATCCTCTTACTCCATGTCCTCTTCTGCTATCGCACGTACGGAACAAATGACCATTATTGACGACAAATTCGACGTTCTTAAGGAAAGGTATGAAAGGGCAGACCAAGAAGACCAAGAGGAATATCAGCCCTTTGATCTCAACAACGAAAGAGACGATTTCATGGACATGGTGGATGATTTCCTAGACAACTATGAAATGGAAAACCGTAATAGGAGAATTGTAAAGAAAAACCCTGAACTGGAGAGCTACAAAAAGGCTGCTTTGGATGTTACCAATACCAAGATGAAGTATCAGAAACCCAAGGGTCTTAGAGGTGTTATCAAGGACTTTGATGAACTACAACTGTAAAGCAAATTCTGAGCAAGTTTACGTAAGCTTTATATTGTACTAAAAATTTTTAAAAAGAGGAAAAAAAATTTTATATACCTTACAAGACATTCCTTTTCTGTAAACGTATAAGATCAGACGTAGGATTAGTTATACGAACATAAAATGGTTCAGAAAAACTTAAGTGATCGAATCTTGAAAAAGTTGAATAAGCCAAAGTATCATGATATCGATATCGAGACAGAGGAACTAAGAAATGATGCTGGATCAGATAATGAAAAGAATGGATCAGACGACGATGATGCCGATGACCAAAGAGAACAAGAAGAAGCAGCTAAAAGAAGACACTATGTTGATGTTGGAAAATCGAAAATAAAAAAGACCACGATTAATCTGGGTGAAAAATATGTAGGTTCAAAGGTTGACAGATCTGAGCTTTTTGGTGGCGAGACCAATGAAGAGGGAAATCAAGAGGACGAGGAGGAAGAGAGCGCCAATGAGGGTGTAGTGGAAGACGACGAGGAAATAAGTGAAAGTGAACTTGAGAAAGACGAAAATATTTTAGGTGACGTTACTGACTCAGAAAATGAAGAAGAGGAAGGAGAAGAAGAAGAAGAAGAAGGAGAAGACAACTCCGATCAGTCTGAAATGGACGGCTCTGATAATGAAAACGAAGAAGAATCTGAAGATGAAGATGAAGTTTTTAAAAGATCACAAATTTCCAAAATAATTGAGCAGGAAAAAGAGCAGGTTCTAAGTAGGGCATCCAACACAGCAAAATCTGATGCTCTCAAAGGTTATACCATTCTTCGACAAGGTTCGCAATTCGACAAGATCTTGGATTCAAGAATTAAAATACAAAAGGCAATGATTAGCTCGAATCAATTGCCAGTGGATAAAAAGTCACTAAAGGACCATAAAACAGCCGAAACCGAGGTGCTTATTGATGACGTTGAAAACAAAGCTCTTGAACTGCTAGAAAAGTTACTAGATGCAAGAAAACTGTCACTAGTCAAAGGTGGGTTGATTAAAGATGAAATTAAAATAAATTCAAGAAAGAGGTCGCTTGATGAATATCTAAAAATGAATAGTGAACTAGATGCATTAGAACATCCATTACGTAAAACCATATTAACGAAATGGTCAAATAGAGTCCAGTCTGCCAGTGGTTTGGGCGCCTTAAATCAAGGCAAGTTTAAAGTTCTAAACCAAAGTATATGGACTCAAGTAAACAATGAACTCAATGATATTGATCGTCTTGTTAAAAAAACCCACGTTAACAGAAGAGGAATCAACCCATTAGGGTATGTACAAGAGAGAAAGGAAATCCGTGATGACGAAGACGAGGAACAAGAAGATAAAGGTGGGTTCTCCAATATTGATAAGTCATTACAAACCAACGAAAATATATTTGATGACGATGATTTTTATAGGTTGTTGTTGAATGATATGATCAACAAGAAGTTAGACCAAAAGCAAGCCAATTCTCAAGCAATTTTAATGTTATCCAAAAACAAGTTACAAAAGAATTACGATAGAATGGCAACAAAAGGCCGTAAATTGAAATATACAGTTCAAGACTCAATTGTGCAATTTGAAATGCCAAAGAGGCAAAGGTTTGAATGGGATGACGAACAAATCGACGAGTTGTTTGCTGGTCTAATGGGTATGAAAGTTGAAATGAATGAAAGCGATAGTGGAGATGAAGATGGTGTTGCTAGTGAGCACGAAGACATGGACACTTTCAAAGAATCTGGTATCAAATTATTTGGTTGATAAAGATCATACTGTACACATTATATTTCTATAGTTTGCATAAATACATAGGATCAAAAGTAAAAAAAAATTAATAGAAAATTTCACTTACATTTATTTTTATCAAGGTGGGAAAAGATAAGTGTTGATGGATCAAGTAGACAATGTGTCAGTAAAACAAGACGGGGATGTCAATATGGATACAATAGATAATGAGAGCACAAATAAAACGAACGATGCCCCTCCAATCATCAATAAGCCATATTCATTGGCGGATATTCAGATCCAAACACTAGAAATGGATGACGACGGAGAGATTACTTGTATTGAAGCATGGGAGAACAATATGTATATTGGTACTAATAAAGGACAAATTATTCACATGTACAAGATGGATGAAGAATCAGGATATATCACGATCTCGAAACATTGGGTTCATTCAACAAAGAGAAATTCAATCAAACGAATAATATTATTAAGTGAAATATTTAAAGTGATAATCTTGTTTGGAACTCAATTAACTTGCTACGCATTGCCTGAACTATCACCCGCAAATATTGGTAAAGTGAAAGATGTAAAAGATTTAAGTGTTCATTTTCAAGATTTGACGTTTGATCTTAAAAGAAACAATCACATCATCCACAAGCATAAATTCAAAAATCAAGATGAATATTGCAGATTAACAGCATTCACTTCAACCTCAATAAGAATGTTGAGGATATTTGAAGATGGAATTACTTTGCATAGAGAAATTCTGAGTGATAATATTGTAGTTGGAATTCAAAATGGACCAGTTGTCGCCATTGGCAAAACCGATAATGAATATAACATTATCAATATTGAAAATTCACAGATGAGTCCACTTTTTCCTGTAAGCACTTCAAAAGGTCAGCTGGATTTTAAACCTCAGATAGCATCATTAACAGACAATGAAATATTGTTTGTTTGTGGTGGTTCTTGTTCCAATGAACCAAGTATGGGTATGATTGTTAATTCCAGAGGTGATGCTACAAGGGGAACACTTTCCTGGGACTCATATCCAAGTGAATTGGTTGTTGATTATCCACACATCATAGCAAAAGTTGATAATAGGGATATAATCATCCACTCATCTTTGAATGAACAAGATAAAATTGACAAAATTGAACTAGACTTTGAATTCAAAATTCAAATGGTGTGTAAAATGTTCAAAATTAAAGATAAAGAAATGATTGAAAAAATCACACTAGGTCCTATAGTTTCACAAATGAGCAATAAAGAACTAGAAAGAATAACAATAGAATCTGACAACGCGAATAAAGAATCCGTGATTGAAACGTCAATAATTTTGTTTGATACCAAAGGTAGTAATTTTAAATTGCTAAAACCTATTTCTAAAATTGACAGATGGCTCAATGAGTTCAACAGGTGTGATGAAATAAAATCCCAAATGATATTTGATAAATTGAACGATGAGTTGAAAAAATTAACTACGAGTAGTAACAGCAATGTTAACTCTTTTCTTATTTCATTGTTGGGCCTACTTTGTTTGAAATTTCATCTGATAAATGAATTATTCGATATTTGGATAATAAATTACAAGATTTTGGATCCTAGATTGCTAATTTATATTATGGGAGATGGTGATATTGAAACTCATCAGTCAGTATGGACATACCAAGGACTATTCAAAATCGTCGAATCACTGAAAATAACGTTTCTATCTGAAACAAATACTGAACTCACAAATTTTTATAAGTTGTATTTATCATCATGCTTGACATTGGAATTTCCCAATGATAATGAAGAAATATTAAAAATAATTGAAATAACTTTGATAAAAAAATCAATCGAAGATGAGTCGAGCTTGAATGAAATTATGAACGACATCAAATACAGTAAAAATGAGACAATTGAACTGTTATTGCTGAATAAAAAGTATTGGACGTTGTCCAACTTTTACAATAAACTAAGTGATCATAAACAATATTTATATTACTTCAAAGGATTAATCACCAAGGAGTTCAACGATGATAGTTTCAATAAATACTATAATGAAAATAAAAAGTTGATATTGGATAAGTTTTGTGCTTATCTATTGAAATATTGTATCAGCGATTTTGATCTTATTTGGAAATACACAAAGTGGTTACTACATGAGCATAGTGAGTATGGATTAAAAATAGTAATGGATCCCTCAGTAGAGAAAATAAAATTCAATGAAATAAAGATATTGGACTTGATATCAAATGATATCGACTTGCAATGGAGATATTTAAACTTTCTTTACGACATCAAAAAAGAAAAACAATTTATAGGAGATCTTGTCATTTCAACGTTGCAAAATTTGAAACGGATCATAAACGATGAAACAAAAGCAGAAATTGAAAACTTTTATTCGAAATATCAAAGGATGAATATCCCGAGGATGTCACTTTTAAACTACTGGTACGAAACTGGTATTGAAGACAAAAAGTTTTTACTGTACCATAATAAACTGTTAAATTATTTGGAGATCGGCTTAATCAATAACGATACAGTTATCATATTGAACAATAGTGCAAGCAACAATAAGAAAAAAAGCAAGAACAACAACAAAAATGGAAGCTTTAGCAACAATAATGTTTTAACCAATCTTGAAGTGATACTAAATGAGCTAAAAATATCTATACCTTTAATTCAAATTTCAATATGTAAAATTCAAGGTGAGATAAAGAAGGTGATTGACATATATTGTGAAATTGGTGATTTTATATCTGCTGAAGATTTTGCGAACAATTTGAATGAAGATAGTGAAATCATGTTGAGCCATATATTTGACGTTTATTTGAGTCTAGGCCTAAACGACCTGATTGATAGATTTTTAACAAAATATGATTTACAAGGTGCAAACAATGATCCTGATGTTATTGAGCGTATCGACCAATTCAATACTATAATAAAAAAATTGCCTGACCACTTGACTACTCATCAAATAAAAGGTTTCTTAATACAAAATTTGATACAATTCAATGATAAAAAAACATCCTACACTGTGCGCAAATCTTTGCTTAGGTCTAAGCTATCAAATTTGAAGAAAATTACAATAAATGCTGAAGACATTGATTTTAGCAAAAATTGACTCAAATGAAAGCTCGATTATCAAATGAATCAAATGGAAAGAAAAGTGCACGCAAAAAGCTTGCAATAGCATTTTGACAAAAAGCAAGTGCACCTTTCTAATGTTACCTCTTTACACTTGACTTGCAGCTTATAGTAGTACTTTTTGATACCTATTTGTAATTTTAACTCGACGCAACCACTTTACTGGATTCTTGCAACAGTGTTATTTTGAGTACTTATTAGAATATGTAAGTTTCTTTTGTAGTACTTCACATGATTGTTCACCCAATGGTAACTTTAACAAAGGTAATTTGTTTGCATGATACATAAGCATTTTGCAAATACTGGCAATAGGAAAAGTCGACTGTCAGTTAGTGTCCAAAGTTTCCTCACATGATAATGTCTAGCCTAGGACCTTTGTAAAAAGCAAAATTAGAGTGTATGTTTTTTATCGGAACTGTGTGACCTTGCTGTAACTCTACGAAAACTAGTTTAAGAACACATTTCAATTAATGTATTACTGCCATGCCAACATACATTGCTTTTCAGGCAAAGAGGCACATTTCATTTGAAGTTTGTCGGAGGCGTGATATACTTTAACATGGCAACTCATAAATTTTTCCTTACAGTTGGCAAAACACATTTCCACCATGTAAGGGATTAGTGTTCCTTAAGTTGATAATATGTTTTCAAATATACTTCAATCGATGATATCCGCTAGTAGTTGGCTCGTATAACTAGTGCTTTGTAACAACACCCGCAAATATTTTGGTCAGAATCTAGACTAAAATCTATCGCAATATGATGAGTGGTCGACTAATTTTAAAAACCAATAGCGGAGTCAATAAAGAGTCGCAAACTTCACCATAATGAAAGCTTAGTTCTATTGTGGCAAGCCAGTATCAGTCATAAAGTATTTATATTGACGTTTAGAGGAATTCAAAGAATTCTGAATTACGTGTTAAATGACGGAAAGCCATAAACACTATTTCATTGAATGAATAAAGCTTATGCTGAAGTTCACTAGATGATATATAGCACTGACTGTCTCCAAATGAGATTTTTTCACCTAGATTTATTTGTTGTTATAGAGGGCCATGCTTTTCAAAAAACAAATAATATACCAATATAATTGCCATCTTTACAATGTCCTTTTTGAACCTTCCAAGGTGTGCAATAAATTTTCCTTACATGCTACAAAGAAGTGTATCCTAAAATGAATTCAATTATAAACTTTTTGATATGTGTAATAAATGAAAAATCATTGTTTTACCAAGCCACAAGGTCTACTATAGACCTGAAATTGATAGCAAGCTCTCTATGTTGAATCGTAATATTTTCAATGTTCTAACCTTATAAAAACAGTGCTATGCTTTGATACTGGAGCTACTGGAGTTTGTCATCTTTTTGTCCAATCTGTTGACTGTGTTATTCTTGTAAATTAATTTAATTAAAATGAATACAACTAAGAACGATGTAAAAACATACTTGCAAAAGAGTCAGTTCAAACATGTTTGAATAAGTACTTTGTTTGGAAATTTGTGGAACTGGCAAGCTTACTTACCAATCATATGTATTGCTATCATAGTATATGTTATACATGGTTATTGCATGATATTCAGCTTTTGCAAGAAGGATACATCAACAATAATAGCAGTGGTGCGCTTGGTGCTTTACCAATATTAAAGCTTACTTTCCCTTATAGTTAAGTCAATGATTTATCACTCAAACAAACAATAATATTCTTGAGTTGTACCAATGCTACACTTTGAAAACAAGTGGAGAAGACAAGAAAACTAATATTCAAATTAATGCAACTAAACTAGTGCATTTACCAGAACACCAAGATACTGAGTCTTATAGATAAAATTTCGAGGCTTGTTATTATCATGAAGAAAACGCATGTTTATTCAAGTTTCAATTTTGAATCATTCAAAAGAAAGCGGATTTGAAAGACATGCGCCGGGTTTCAGAATACAACTATCAATGAAAGAGATGTTAATAATTGCAGCGCAATTACTACGGAATCTAGCAGATTGCACTTTTGGCTGATACAGTTTTCCGAAGAATTTTACGTTATTTTGACTATGTTTTTCTACATAACTTGAAATCTCTATAAATACACAGTGTTCGAGAACCACTGAGATCCCGAGCTAAATATATAAAAAGGCCGAGGGTGACTTTATGGCACAGTGTATTACAATGCAATATTTGGTCACACTATAAGGGTGAAATCAATTCTTACAACATAATGCTTAGGTTTTACTGGCTACTAAATGCGATATATTAGGTGCTAAAACAAGGTTTCATCACCTCTGAAGTTAACGATGCTTCAAAACTGATTCATTATTTTAACACAAAACAATATACTGTAAATCACTAAACTCAATGGTTAACTGTTTGGACCAAGTGCTTATTCTTTTTATGGGCCAGTTATCTTCCTTTATAACATTAATGCACATGCACTTATTGTTATTGTGTGAACGTTGGCGTCAAGTTCATGCCGGGCATTTATCAACTTCTGTATTAGTCATATCTATTGTTGCAATCCCTATTTCTTACGAAAACTCGGCAGTTTTTGTTATGTTTGTACGCTTACGTACAACTTTTCACAAGAAGAAGCTGCAAGCTGTAACACATTCTGCATAGTTTTTAGCTTATGTTATACCTAAACAGTTTAAGCACGTTTATAGCAAGCTTGAAATAGAAATGACGTCAGCAAGCTACACACACTAAAACAATACCTCTATCATGCAATTTTATAACGGAAAAAATGCGTAAAAGTTGTAGATGAAGTGAATTTGGCGTTATAGAGGCACTTTTTCACGTTCATGATCTTTCCATACTGGTGGCATGTTGTCTATAGTGGACGGTAGTCCAGATCCCGCTTGAGAGCCACCTAATGACACAACTCGATGATCATTCTGACTTCTTTTGGAGTAACTTTCCTTCAATTGCCGACTCAACAGTGCTTATATCTTTTGTAAAAACTCAATGGTATGAACTATATCAAGGAACACTATCTGTGCCAGAGTTTAATTTATTGGGATATCTGATTGATCGTTATGTGTTAATTTTATATACAATGATACATGAAACACAAGAGAGCATTTGTCATGGCTTTGTTAGTAAAATCATCATCTGCGATTTTTCTCTGCAAAGGTTCATTTAGCACTGAAATTTCTTTTGGAAATATTTCAGCTAACGAACGCTTGAATTCAAGTATACAACGCTTGAGTAGCTCAATTACAAGTCTTCCTGTTCATAGTGCTTGCTTCTCCATCCCCCCTTTGTTGAATAGCTATGTAAGGAAGAAAACATAAATTGCTGCTGAGAACGGTTTCCTCCGGAAAGTACAGTTTCAGCCACCGGTTTATTTTGTAGGGTTGATGTGCCACCACTTTTTACTGTTTCTGACAGTGTCATTGGTTTTACTAGTTTGCAAATTCTATAACTAAAAGGACGCGCGGTAAATGCGAATGGCTTAAGCTAGTCTAAAAAATACCAGTGGACATTAACACTTGACAACTGTCTCACAAATTCTGAAATCACTTGAAAAAATCCGCAGCCCCCAAAGCCTATGGACCTCGCATAGTAAATGTTTAACTGAAGGTGTCGCTGCCAGTGCGTACTTATCGCCCAGTTGCCGCTTCGGTATGTACATGTGAGGTGTGAAGCTGTTATTCGAAAGCGACTATTGCAAGCGGACACGTCAACAATAATCATGTAGCTATTCTGCGGCTACTTGTAGTGTCACATAAACGATAACTACTTCGGCACTTGCGACAATTCCGTTACCGGTAGTGTCCACATGCCAGTGGCTTTGCATATGCCTTTTTAGCCAGTCTCGGAACTGCACACAATCGAATAGGTCTGTTATTACAGCTTACATGTAGATGTGTGCCTAATTAGGCAATTAAGCCGAGAGAGAAAATGCACCCATAATTGCAGCAGTACATTTGCAGGGTGAAAGAGAAGAGGTTTTTAGTGAAGTACGTTGAAACTTAAGACTAATTACAGAACAGGCTTGTGTGCTCGCTATGAATAAGGTGCATAAATATGTATATGAAAACAATATATCGATTCAGAGTCATATTTGCGTACTTCAAAGAATGTGTAAAATGATTAACCACCCTCGCACATTGTCACTGGCAAGATAGGTATTAGTGAAGTGAGATTGAAAATACAGTAGTATTGCATCCTTTTGTCAGTGCACTAAAGAGTGGGACAGCAACGAAACGGAGCTAAAGCATATGCAGCTCGGCTTTTGTGCGCTAGTGGTGAGGCCCTGGAAAAAAATAAATAAGTGTGTTTTGTGTTCGATGTCTTTTATTATTAACTTTCTTCTTTACTACCACGGTGCTTCTTTGCTGTCACTACCAGCAATAACGGTACTTTGACTGTTATAAATAACCTGAATAGGATTCTAATAATCGAGAAGCGGAAATCAGTTCCATTCAGTTACATGCACACAACAAACATACACATAGCATCTAATAAATGGCACCAATAAGACGAAAAAGGCAGATCAAGACATGCGAATACTGCTACCGACATAAGATCAAGTGTGATCGCAAGTCTCCATGCAGCACCTGTGAACGAACGAAGAACGAATGTGTGTATCACTTCATGGAAGCGGGCACCAAACCTGTCATTGATAAGAGCAAAATTACAGGTCATACACCGATCCAAAAGCACGTGAAGGTCATTCTTGATAACGAAAAAGAGTGCACATCAATGTACTATTCGAGGGGATTCCAACCGTTTCTAGAGCCAACGCTAAACAAGTTGTTGTTATTCAAAATGGCACAGTATGCACCAAAACCAGATATAGTGAACTATCAGGACACAAACATAACCAGCCAAGATGACATTTTTCTTTCTGATTTTCCTTGTAAAAAGGAATTTGATGACAACCTTTGGTATTTTTGGTACGCCGTCCATCCTTTGGTTCCGATATTGGATAGAATTGAAATTGAAAAAAAGTACGACACATTTTGGGGAAACCTCAATTCAAATGAATCCATCTTTGATGTCAATTACGCAATGCTATTATTAGGTATGCTTTTTGCCGCAAAGTCGTCTGCTGAACTGACTGAAAAGGTCAAAGAAAAGGTTAATGCAATCAAGACTGAAAAAACGAGAATTTATTCTTTGTTTGAGAGGATCAAAGCAACTTTTGGCTTGAACGCAAGATCGACGTCAGACTTCCTAAAAGCATCTGTGCTAGTTTACTATACAGGTACATTCTATTACGTAGGCATTTTTACGGTAACGTCAACATTATCAAGATTAGCTGAGTTTATGGGATTGCACAGAGACCCTCAATTACATCATATCGATCCTCATTCTTTATCACTTGAAGAGATTGACCGTAGGAGATTTTTGTGGCATTTTATTAGGTACTTGGATACTTCGACTTCTGTTCAAAGTGGCCTCTCTCCGCACATGATTTTAATTAACGCTTCTGTTGATTTTCCCTCTAAAAATGATTACAATCCGGCATCAGGTAGATTTAATGGGCCCCTATCACCATTCAGACTATTCAATATTGCTCTTTTCAAGGCTAGTTTGGTCTTAGAAACAATCATCCATTCTCTAAATTTTGACTACGCCACCGGTGAGGAGCATAAACTTAAATGGAATAGTGTTACCGCGGTTGTGATGGCCCTTTATCGAGATGTTGGACATTTAATTAAGGAAATGGACCAATGCAAAGACTACCAGCCTGAATTAATTGATTTCATGAAAGCACATTCAACGGGTGCTGTCCATAGAGTCTATTTGTTACATTTATCGGGGCAAGCAGTTGCGCATGTTTATCACAACAAAGTTTTTACTCGGCCCTCTAATATAAGCGATGAAATGACAAGTATTGATTTAGAAACCATATCAGAAGAGTTTATGAAAAATATACTAGAGGTGCACCAACAATATCCAATTATCATTGTTCAAATTATGATCATCTTTGTGTACGAGGCAAAAAGTAGAGTGAATACACCTTCATCTTTGAGCCAATATACATGGTATGCTAAAAATACCAATCCAATGCAATACATATTCTTTTTGTTGAAAGATATCTATGCATATCCTGATAGACTGGTTTCGTTAGACAATTTACCGCCAGATGTTGAAAACTTTTGCTCCTATGATGACTTAAGAAAATACAAAGGTGATTTGAGGAAGTATGCTATTGATACTGCTATTGATTCCATTTTCAATTATAGTAGTATCTGGCCCGCTACAATTCTGGATGTGATGCTCTTTATCAAATATCTAAGGGACTTCGTTTATATATCTGTGTCACCATCAACAAAAGAAAGCTCCCATAATGAGGATACAAATGAAAAAAAAGAAACACAGATAGGCCCCTCCGGCGTATTAATAAAAGAAAACTTGAGTGAAAACATCAATACAGTTAATACACCTATCGGAGAAACTCAAGCAAGAGCAATAGATTATAACACTCAAAAGTTGAGCCCTTTGGTGATAACTCAAGAGCAAATCCCTGCACAGAACATGTTTATACCTCCTCCATATCAGCCATTTCCCCAGTCAAATATCAACTATGATGCTTTAAAAAAAGGTACTGGGTCCCTTTTTGAAATGACAATAAACTCAACAAACAGGCCACAACTTCATTTACCTCAGCTGTATGGATTGCCGCATCCAATACCCTCATTTCAGCCGCAATTGATTCCACCAAACGCTCAAATCGCCATGTCACAATTTCATTCCTCAGTAGTTCACCTTCCACCACGGGCTCAAACACCAGTATTAGGAGGATCCCCGCCACCTAATGCAGTAACCCAGGACGGACAACCGCCACCACCACCACCACCGCAGCAACAACAACAGCAAGCATATTGGTATAATCCAAATATACCACATTATTACTAAGAAACATGACAAAACCATAGTACCCTAGAATAGGTGATTAATGAATTTTAATTATAGTATAAAACATAATGTATTTTAGTTGTTTTATAAAACATAATGCATTTCAAAAGCAACACTGTATTTTGCAATTTAAAAAGTAGATGAAAGTAAAATTAATAAAAAGAGCACCAATTATTTCATGCACTATAGCGATGATAAATACATAAGAAAGAAATAAACTAACCGTAAACCGAACGAAAAAAAGTAATAGACAAAATAAGATCCAGTATCAAAGATACAGTAACATTTATTTAGTCTCATTTAAGAGTAAAAAAGAGATTGAAACGATTGAAAATGATATGTAAATAGACCAAAGGTTCAAAACATTATTATTAATGGTCTTCTTCATTATTGGCTAACTTGCCAAAGTCATGATTATTTAGATCAGGTGTTCTTGTGCAATTTGGCGAAAAGTTGATGAAGTCCATTAAACTGAAACCAGGAGTTCTATTTAACCTCTTTGGTGTCATCGGCGTTTGGAACCTTGATAGATTGATTGGTGTGTTGATAATATTATTGGAATGATTACCTATTGGTAGTAATGTGTTAGGGGTTTGTGGACAACGTTGCCCACTAGCCATAACATTTGGACTAAAATTTGACATATAATGGTTACTGGATCCATCACCAAATAAATTAACACTCAGTCCACTGTTATCAACTCTAGAATTGGCATTTGGAACAGTTAATTTTGGTGTTGTTGGGAAATTGTTCATTTGTTTGACATCTCTTGTTGTCGTTGTGTTAGCAGGAGATTTCAACAAATACAAAAGTAAATCAGCACCGACGTTATCAGGATTAGATTTGCTGTTGCTGTTGTTGCTATTATTATTATTGCCATGATTTTGATTTGGAGTTAGGAACATGGAAGACTTGGTCTTCTGAGAACTTTTTGGAGTGGACAAAAGAGAGTTGAAGTCGTTTGAGTTGTCATTAGACTCCTTAGTATTCAATGTAGCGTATTTCGGTTGTGGGGGTGTTTTTGGAGGCTGCTGCTGCTGCTGCTGCTTTTGATTTTGCTGTGATTGTGGCAACGACTGTGGTGTTTGCAACACATTTCTAGAAGAATAGGGACTATGGTGATGCAGTATTGGCGACGAATTAAGATTTGCCAAAGCATTGTGTCTTTTGAGCGGCGAAACATTGTCGTATGTCTCGTTGGGGTCGTAAAACGAGTTCTTGCGTCTCTTGAGAGGTGAGATTAAGGGCGTCATGTCGGTGTTGAACTTATTGTTTGTGTCCTTGCTATTTTTCAAAGGGGTCAGTTTCGAGTTCTGAATGTTGGACATCGCCGTTGCTGTGATGTTGTTCGAAATGTCATCGCTGATGGATTTCGTTGGTGACGAAGATGGCACATTTTCCTTTTTGTCTTTAACTTTAAGTCCTGCTTTGTATAGTCTTTCTTTGAGCTGTCTTGTCATCTTTGCAAGTTCCCCTCTTTGAAGAATCTTTTCCTTGATTAACGCATCTTCTGACGCCATTGGCGATGGTTCTAGCCCATCCTGTGAGGTCATCATTATCTGATTCTGTGTTCAATACAATCTGCCAACTACTAACCTTTGCTAATAGTGTTAAAACTTGGCTTCCGATAATTATATATATAGGTATAGATCACAAATTCAGTACTCTTTGTCTATAGTTCTCTATTTACTTGCCACTGACAGCTTAAACTGTGTATGTCTTGAATATTTCACCTGCTGGCTATCTAAATACTCTATTATAAACAATATACTTTGAGAAAGACAACGCAACCTGGGTCTATTTCTTCTCACTTAGGCCTTTTTTAGCCTTATGGCCAGAAACAGCTAAAATTATCCCAATCTGGTAAATTTCCACGTATTCTCTCAAAAAATTTTCGCGTCGTGTGAAACTTACGTAAGCAAATACACACTCACTGATTGAGTCGTCTAAGACTTAAAACACGACGAAAAGAGCTCTGCTGGGTCATTGCCGGCGGCTGGGGACTAGAAAGTGCATCGGAATACTCATCGTCCAGCCTAGTAACCACTGGTGGCACGTATTTGACAGAGTTGGCGCGGTTTGGCGTAATTCCAACACCTGAACTGCCCTCGCCGCCATTGCCAGTGTTGGGCAACAAGCCAGACGTCACTAGGTACGGAGTAGACATTCCATTCAACTGAGAAGAAGATGCGTTATGGGAGCTGGCGTCCCTTGACGACGTTAGTTCGGACGTAGACACCGAGTTCGCATCGGCATCTACGATCTCATTTTTCAACACAGATCCGGTTCTTGGCATCACGGACGATATAGCCGATGACGTGGCAGTAGGAGTCGAAGACCTAGACAAAGGCAATGCAATCTCGCCATGTCCGCTATTGGTGTCCGAGCTGTCGTTGGACCTTACATTGGCCATGCGGATTTGCTCTTCTCTTTGCTTTTGGAGGTTCTCCAAGTTTTCCTGAGCGGTTTCTCTGGCCACAGCCATCAGCTCTTGGGCCTTTTGTAGCGGTATCGTTGGTGTAACACAAGAGGAGATCACTGGCACGGATTCGTCCACCTCAATGGTGGCCTTCATCAATGCCGCCATCCATTCTCTCATCTCCTCCTTTGACTCAACAGCAAAGTAGTGCACTTTTTGTTGCGTGAAGGTTAAACCCATGCGTGAGCCGGGTGCTGGCGGCACTAGCTTGAAGATGTACCGTCCGTAACCAGCCGTGGCAGCGTACACCGCACTAATCTTGTCTTCCGTGTCATTGGCAGGTAACACCTTGTGTGATGTGATGTCAATCAACCCTCTCTCCTTAGAGTCGTTCAAAGAAGTAAAGTATGACAGTCTCGTTTTGTGCAATGTAAAAAAACGCTGCTTCCACGACCCAATTGATAAGTTACCCCTCTTAAACATCCATCCTGAGTAAGATGCAGATTGAATTGACTCATCAACACTGATGTTTTGGATGCCCTCTTGAAAGGCAGATGTTTGCGTCTTCGCTGGTGGTTTACGCTGCGTTAATGATCTGAACGGTGATGGTTTTGAACTGTTGACAGAAGGTGGTGTCCCTGATGGTGAAAATGAAACCGCATCCTTTAACATGGTATTAGTAGATTGGATTCTCTTCCCATCTTTAACTGTAGCGTAGTCATTAGTTGGGGTGCTGAATTCCTTGGCTGACACTGATCTCCTCTCGTTAGCACTACTGGTGGGTGTGTTAGCAACAGCTGGTGTAAATGAAGGAATAATCATCGAATTTCGGTAATCGTTGCTACTAGGCTCAGGAGACCTACTTGAGTTCATGTTGATGACAGTTGATAATCTCTTCGAAATGGAATTAGTAGTAGACTCACGTTTATGTGCATGTATAGCCTCCTCTGAATTTCTTTTACTGTTTGTGCTGCCATCTCCAGATAATGAATCCAAGTATATTGATGATCCTCCACCAAACGATGATTGCCTACTATGACCGTAAGTGGCATTCAGCAATGTGTGACTAACTTTATCCTTTTCAGGTGAATTAAGACCAAACTTCATAGGATTCTTTGCAACCGGACTTGGATAACTAGGTGGCTCTGGTGCTTTTCTTGGCGAGAGAAATTGGCTAGCCGCCTGATGATTGATGTTATCCTCTGTTTCAGTATCTGTGGCATAGTCGACAGTGTCCGTGCCAACGTAAGATGAAGGTATGAGATTTTCCGTCCGGAAGTTTAGGGAATCACTTTGTACAATTGTTGAAGGTCGACTTTCTCCCGTTAATCTTTGCTTTTTCATCGGTGACGATAACCCTATTGGCAAAGTGGAATCCTTAAAATCAAGATTTGTATTATCATGAAATAGGTGCTTGGATTCATTATCATTATTTTCGTTATTAAAGTTATTAGTGTGATTAATGTTATTAGTGTGATTATTAATATTGTGTGGTAATGCCTCTCTGCTGTTATAGTATTGTGATTTCAATTCTTCAATCTCTTTGAAAAGTTCATACCTAGTACCAAAGGAGCTGATATCTAGTTCTTTAAGATGAGATAACTCTAGCTCCAATAATATGCTACCAGAAATTTTGTGTTCGATGAAATGGTTGGCCACTTCTGGTTCGAATCCAAGTACCGTAAAGCAGTGAGCAACTTGCTGCGGCGACCATAGATTAATTTCACTCACTTTGAAATCGTCCTGGTTGATTGAGTTTGAGGATGGAGTTTGATCCATGGATAATTCCTTTAAAGCTTTATCAATATCATCAACATATCCGTGGACATCTTTCTTGTTGTTGTTGCTATTTAAATTTGACAAGTCAGTTGTTGAGCTGATCATCGACGAGCTATCCACGGATTTGCTAGAGTGCGACGTCCTGGTGAGGTTCTTAGGTGGGTTAATTGAACTGTTGCTATCAAAAGTTGGAGTATACGATACATCAATCGGAGACTGGTTTGGTGTTCTCCTTGATCTTGATCTTAATAAGTTTGGCTTTGGCGGCATTTCGAGTTCTAGTTCTGGTTTCCTTGACATCAGTTTGGTGAATACTTTTGGATATAGTCCTACTTTACCACTATTGAGATTTTTACCCATGTACCATCCATCGCCGAATTCAGAGTCATCGGATATGAGTTCCACAATATCCCCCTCCGCTATTGAAAGTTCATCGTTCAAACGGGCACTAAAATTCTTGATTACTGTATATCTGGATGTAAATGATGCCATCCTTTCACTACTTTCCTACACTGTTGGAGGAAAAGGCTTTTAATAATCCTGGCTATAGACGTGTTTATTTTTTTTGTCGCCATTTCAGAATAGGGCCCAAAATTTTTTAGATGCTGTGTGGAGCAGACTACAGGACGTTGATAATCGATTTGCTACTTGACGGCGTAAATCGTACATTTTTCTACATCACAAGCATGAAAAAGATATGCAATAGGTGAATGCTTAACTTGTTTGCTTTTTAGACCCATGAAAAGGGCCCAATGTGTCCTGAGCACTTTTTAACGACCCTGATAGCATAAATTCCATTTGTAGATGGCTATTATTCGGGTTGAATGAGTGAGAAAGCCACAGGAGATACAAGTTGGAAAGCAAGCAAGTCCAATTGCATAACACCAATATAATTTGTGCGGAAATATGTCTTTTCTCTAATGAACAAACCATAACAAAAGTGTAAACATCGATAGGAAGGTGTGTAGGCTATTACGCAATTGAACTAGCATCATAAAGAAATGAACAGAAGTGTTCAGCTATTTAATCATATCTATTGAGCTAAAGAATCGAGGCTTTTTACATCAAAAGATAATTCTAGTGCATGCAAGGCATTTTTTTCTTTCTGGTGAGTCAGACTGAACCATTCATGTTTGGATTTACATGCTAGTAAAGAAATAGTCAGCTATCAGGCACTTACCTTTTTTGAAGTACTAGCATTGTTATTCATTTAATGATGGTAATTCACTCAACAATATATATAGATTACTTTTTATTCTTTTACTGGACGGCTAGACCCACCGTTAGTTTCTTGTACATTTTTCTTTATTACAAAGCTGATTCAAACTAAACGCTATGGATAATAAATAATAAGTAGCTGAAACAGTAGGTGGGTGTTTGATGTAGATTTCAATTTGAGTAACTTTTGTCACTGTTAGTTAATAACAACTGTAGTTTGAAATTTGTTTCATCAAACGGCAGCTTCATATATCAGATATTACTTCTTCTGACGCTGAATGTTTAATTTATAAAAAGTCATTTAATCGACCAAAGCATTCATTTTTCAGTCCAGTGCAGGTTATTGTATCTTCATTTGTCAAAATCGCAATCATTACTGACACTTGTTGATAAGTGACCACTACTAGAAAAGTAGCACTGTGAATCATTGCGTTACTGTGGCGTTGTGTTTTAACTTTAAAACCTTACTCAAGAGCATCCTTATCGTAATTGAATTTTATGCTACTTTTCCGATCTGAAAAAGTTTATTGTTGAGTGTAAATCACCATCTTCTTACTTGAATGCTGTCAACAATTGATTTATCCATCATTATCATGTAGCACGCAAGGTACCAGGTTACACTAAAACATTTCATTGTTGGAAGCTTTTCATGCACATAACAGCCACAAGGCAGTACGAGAAAAAAAATCAAAAGATACTAAGACTAAGTCACGTGAAGTTATTAGCAAATGACAAACAAACGTGTCTTAGGGACACCATTAGAAGTTAAGAAGGATATACCCGTCTCTCAGTCACGCGTTGTTACTACTCACCTGAAGAAAGGGCTTTCTAAGAAGCATTTTCACGTCTACACTCAAGATTCAAAATGTACATTGTGTAATGACAAAATCAAATCAAACTACTTCAACTGCCCTAAATGTGGGCTTTTGTTTTGCAATAAAGATCAGCCCAGGTACTACATGACAATTAATAGGGGTTTGGATCAAGTTCCTTACACTAAAATCAAAGATAGGGAATGTTATTCAGTTAAATGTTGTTCGATCTGTCTATACAATTCAGATGGCTGGCTGTTACCATTCAATGGCGGGATGATCAATGATTTGACTACAGAATTTAATCTTTTAAGAAACCAAAAATCTAAGGATGAACAGTTAGATACGCTTATCTTAGAAAGGAGAGTAGCTAAGTTGATTGATTGGATTGCTGGACAAATTCATTGGAAACATCCAAAAGATAAAACAACGGTCAAGATAGACTATGCCAAACTAGCCAAGTTTGAAAAAGATATTTGTCAATGGAATTTAGATAATCACACAAGCCAGTGCCAAATTTGCACCAATAGCTTTGGATTTTTTAATAGAAAACATCACTGTCGAATTTGTGGTTTGTTAGTTTGTGCTGATTCAGTACGAGGGTGTTCAATGCTTGTGCCTCTTGGTTTAATATGTGAAATAATGGATGAACCACAGTTGGCACATGTGTTGGAAAATGATGATAATACGATAAGGGTTTGCAAAGAGTGCAGAAAAGCCGTATTTGATAAAAGAGTTTTTGAGCTAGACAAGAAAAAACAGCAACAATCTATTGTATGTCAGTTAGTTATAAACTGGAAAACTTTAGAAGCGTTGGTGGACAAAGAAAATTTAAGTGTCATTAAAGATGATAGGCAATCAAGTCGTTTAATGGGTCTTTTCAGTAGAATTGATGCTTTGCTAAAAGAAATAAGTGGGATGGTCGATAAAAATAATGGTCTAAAAGTTGATGAAGTTAAAATGCTTGTTACTTTACGCATTTCGATGACCGAGTTCATACAAGAGAAATTACCAGTATTTCGAAAATCTCAAGAAGATAAATTAGAAAGGGAGCAGTTGATGCTCAAGGGTCTCAGTGGTAAAAAAGAGAAACCCAAAATGACCAAGAAGGAAATAATTGAATTGAGAGAGACATTAATGGTTTTAAGTGAACAAAAATTCATGATTGAAAACATGCAAGAGGATTTAAGAAAGCAAAGAAAGTTTGAGGATCTAAAATCATTGGATAGCAATTTACAAGACTTAAATAAGGAAATAGACGTTTTGCAACAAAAACTCGGTGAAGAAGCATTTTAGATTAATGGTGAGTAATTTCAATTTACCAATGTACAATAATAAATAATTTTTTATATTCATAAAACAATTGAGGAATATATGGTATTTCTTTGATTAACAGGTTACACGAAACAAATATATAAATATATAAAGGGCTATAATCTATTTAGTTTTATGCCTTACCCTTTCTCTTAGCCTTTTTGTGGGCCTTATTATGTTTTTTATCGCTCAGAACCATACCAGAATTCTTGTGGGCAGGTCCTTTAACAATACCCTTGACACTATTCATTTTGAAAAATTCATCGTCCAAGTTGTCAGAAGCATTGAATAAAGCTGCCTGCTTACCACCGTGGGTTCTTAAGTGAGCACTTTTAGATTTTTCGTCAGTTGACAAATGTGAAGAAAATGTCAACTTGTCAATATCACGTTCCAAGTTAAAATCTTTGACTGACATACCCTTTTGTCTAATGGCTTCAACAAGTTGTGATCTTCTTTGTGGTGGCAAGTGTGCCAAATTGTATAGTTCTGTATTGAATTCTCTGACCTCTTCATCAGAGGCACGACGACCGTCGGAATGTGGAGGTGGCTCAACAAATAATAGTTTACCACTAACAACATCCTTGAATATATAACGAGCTGCACGTGATTCATCGGCAGAACCAAAACCTTGGGTCATATAACCTCTAGCTCTAGCATAGGCAGTTAATAATTCCTGTGACGAAGGTATACCATTACCTCCTTCCTCAGCTGCACGAGTAAAAATTGAAATACCATAAACGGCTTCAATAAAGAATTTTGGAATTCTTCTACTAATGAGCTGTGCAGGACCAGTATATTCACGGAGTTGATCAATTGGCAAAACACCATTACAGACTAATTCAGCGTTAGTGTAAGCAAAGTTAGGGAACACCAAACCAGGACAATCACAAAGAATAACCTTATCAGATAATAGAATGGTTTGAAAATGCTTTGTTTTACCAGGAGTCGCGGAAACAGACACCATTTTGGAACCAACTAAGGCATTGATGGTAGATGACTTACCGACGTTTGGATAACCCACAAGACCAATTTGAACTCTTTTTGGTTGGCCCTCTGGAGCTTCGGTTAGAGGCTCAGGTGCTGAGCGAATAAGTAATTCTTCTAATTCCTCAACAGTAGCAATGTGGGTCATTTCTCTAATACCAGCATCTTCAGGTTCTTCTTCTTCACTGAAATTATAATCATCGTCTTGAGATTCGTAATCCTCTTCGTCAAGGTTGCTATCATCGTCTTCAAGGTCAACATCATCCATTTGATCTTCAAGCTCCTTTAATTCCTTTTGAAGTTTGATAAACTCTTCACGCTCCTCTTCATCTAATTCATCTAAATCAAACTCATCTAAATCAATGTCGCTTTCATCGTCAGAGTATTCTTCAGTTTTGTTTGTCTTAGCAATCTTAGGCTTAGTTAAAGAAGGTAGCTGTTCACCTGGGTTTTGCTCTTGGTACCTCAAAATAGCTGCTTCTTCTTCCTTTTGCTTTTCTAGGATCTCATTAGCCTTTGCAGCACTGAAAAAGGTGTATTTGATATTGTGTTCTCTGAAATATTTTGCCCATTCTAATCTTTGATTGAAAGAAAGTAAATCAGCCTTATTTACAAGCAACAAGTTTCTCTTCAGTGGGTTGAGTTCCTTGACATACTTTTCTAAATCTGTTGATCTGAATAAAAGTGGGTTTCTTGCGTCGACAATTTGCACAACTAAATCCGATCTTTCAACCACTCTCCAAAGCTGCTTCCAAACCATGATGTTTCTCTCAAATGGTGTCAAGAGCAAATCGTGGTCTTCTTGCAAAGTAGCCAAGTGTCTTCTCCAGTCCAAAAACGAGTCGCTTTCCATCCTCTCAAGTTCGTATTTGGTGGTGTACTTGTCCCAGTGTGGTCTTCTTGGCACAATCAAATCCTTGATGTGTTCTTGCTGCACCTTGAACTTCTTCGCTTCCTCTTCTGTTGTCAATAGATACGGATTGTAGTTACCTGTCTCCACTGCTTGATTATTAACTCTAATGATCTTCACACTGGCATGCTTCTCAGCTGTAAAATCTGTATCCGCCAACTGCGCAGTGTTAAGGAACTCATCCAACGCATTCTCCTGAACCACTGATCTCAGCTTAACCCAATCAGCCTCATGCTTCTCTGTGGTGAATCTCATTTGACCATCTGGAAGATAGTAAACTTCGTTTTTAGCCGTCTTGGCTGCCCTAATGGTTCTACCTAGACCCAATGGGTTCTTGTTTTTATGCGGAGTATTCTTTGGTCCCTTTGGTGGCTTCCATTTCTTTGGTTCTACCTTCTTTGGCGGCATTTTGATAACTCTTTATGTATAAATTATATAAGATATTACAAATCTTTGATTTTTTCTCTTACAGTATAAAAATTTTTTTTAGTGAAAAAATTTTTTTTTAAACAATATATGAAAATACTGCGCCACACGTGTAATTACGTAATATGTGGCGCACAACTAAAATAAAAATGCGCCACAAATTACGTAAGCCATCACCAGCCACATATGTTATGTAATAAATGCGCCACAAATGATTTACAAAAACAAAAAAAAACAGTTACGTAATGTGGCGCATGCTGAATCTTACGAATTTTCCCAAAAAAATTTAAAAAATACAAAAAATTTTAACAATTTTTCAAAAAAATATGAATATTTTGTCATAATAACAAATAAAGAAGGTGAACAATAAGTTTGATCCCTTTCTTTCCCTTTCCAAATATAGACAGCAGTGAAAGAGATTTATATAAATAGAGACACGTAGAATGTCAATAACGAGATCCCTAACACAGTCAACCCTAAGCACCACCGGCGACACGATCTACATGGACGCAGAAAGTAGAGCATCAGATTTCGCTACACCAGATTCGTCAATTCATGCAGGTGAAGAGCAACATCCTGAGGTTCAGGAAACCGCAGAGATTGCAACAATCGGCAACGAAACAGCACAAGAGTCAGGAGAGCCAGGGAGGTCTTCGGATAGCACAGCAACAAGCACAGGGGCCAAAGAAGGCGAGGAAGATAAGGCCGACGATAAAGAAGTTAAAGCCGTTGTTGCGAAAGATGAAGGTTCGGTCGAAGAGGGCGAGCCAACAAAGACAGACCAGCCAGTGCCTGCTGCTAAGCCAGCCTATGTTAGACAGAGGGGACACGAGAGCAGCGGAAGCGAGTGCAATGCGTTTTTCTGTCAAAACAACTGTTTTGAGGTTCTGGACATTCCAAATCCTAGCGGCTGGTGGGGCTTAATTTGTAACACATGCTGTGCTTCGTGCTTTGCTGGTGGAGTCAACAACGCAAAGACCATTAGATAGGCCTGCATTTCCATCGTTTGTATTTATTATGTCACTGTAACCTCTTTTATCATAATATATAGTGAAGTTCAAAGTGATTCCATAATGTACGTCTCTACGTCAGGTCTAGCCCATGGCTGATCACCGCTCTTGTACTTTTCTAGTGGTACATCATAAGGCAAACGAACTGCTGCCTTAATGTAGTTCGCAGATGTGTCACTGTCACTTGCTGGGACTGAATCTTGCCCAAATGTTGGTACCAACTTTACTTTCTTGCTACCCTTGTTGTCAATTTTCAATCTGTCCGGAACAAGCATAACTCCAGCTTCATATGAGGATATCTCATAATGAAGTACTGATTTGTTGTTGGGATCAAATTTGAACGGTTTACCCCATGCTTGATGCGATAAGTTTGCACTAGTCAATAAAAACCATTTCAGTGACTTGAATTGGTCCTCCGTTAATGCATACGATTTCAAATGTGGGGAAAGATGTGACCTGCCAGCTCTTGTTTCCGTACCGTTTGACCACTTGTATAGGTAATTTCTAATAATTGCAGCTTGTCTTGAGTATGCAGGCCATTTACCCTTCGTGGTATAAAATAGAGCTCTCCCACTTTGTGCTCCCCCCAAATTACCTAATATTTCTTCGATAGTTGGCCAAATGATTATTGGTTCAACTTTACCTTGTCCTCTTTTAAATTTGTAGTCTGCTTTCTTTGCAAACGGATATCCGTTCTCCACACATGAAGTTAGTAAATGGATAAAGATATTACGCTGATAACTGTCAAATGGACCAGAAATAGCAGACATTTGAGACACAAATGTGCCATCTAACGATTCTAGATTATTTTGTTGAATCACTTGCCATAATCTGCCATAGCCAAAAACAGAATTTGACAACGACGGATCTTTCAAAGCTTCTTTATCTTGAATTTTATACTCTCCGGGGCACGAGCCAACGAATATAACATCAATTGGATCAAAATTATAAACCGATAATTTGTCGATTAATGCATTAATTTCTGGTTCGTTATATTTGGCAAGGTAGAAGAAAAGGTCTTTCTTGAACAGAACTCCGGTGTCAACCTTTATGTCAAAATCCTCTTTTTTGATGTCTTTTTTTTTGGACAAATCCATTTTAAGTCTAGGTGAAACCCATGCCATCTGTGTTTGAATTAAATAATCAGCTTGCGTCAAATTCATTGTGTGTATTACTAGTTGACAAGAATCATCATCAAAAAAGTTCACCATCATTTTAGTATGATGGGATCCATATTTTTTTAAGTTCTTTGAGGCATCAATTGAATGTATTTGGAATCTTTCCCAAAGCTGGTCAGGTATACTCAAGTAATCGCTTTGAGCTTGTGTAATTACAGTAAACTTACAATTGTCGGATTTAATAAATGAAGTGAGAAATGTCATATCAATCAGGAAGTTAAACTGAAACGTTTCGATCAAGTTTTTAGACCCAATTAGATCTTCCATAAGCAAAGTGTCTTTTTCAGAGTTGGTATTTTGGTGGTACAATTTGCCATATCCAGGATTGCCTAGTAACTTAATTCGTGAGTTTGTTTGACTTTTCTTTGATGAAGCAATGGTTTGCAATGGTACTTTGCCAGCATCACTTTTAGAAGCGGTATCAACCATCTCTTTAAGTAAGCCTGGATGCTTTGTTCGCTTTTCAATGGCAGCTGCCATTAGCTCTCTTCTAACTTGAGCAGGGGTCTTTTGAACAGTATTGGGCACCCTATTAGTGTCAGAATCTAAATGAGTAACGTCTATGTGTGCTCTCTTACTCTCCATTTCATGCTCCGAGTCAGAACTCAACTCAATGACCTCCCGTTTAGCCATACCAAGGGAACAAGTTTTAAGCTTGATTGATAAAAAAAAAAGATGTAGACGGTAATCTACTAAAATCAAAAATATACTAAAATATTAGAGTAGGTTATATAATTAAATATATAGAAGTACACACTTAGTACAATCTGAAAGCTGGACCCATGGAAGACTTGATGACAAGGGAACCGACGTTTTGCCAGTTCTTCTTCAACAAGGAAACCAAGAAGTTGATAGCCATCATCAATTGGGAGACTAAAGCGTCTTCTTCCATTTCAACGTGACCAACAGCAACGGCCAAACAAAGAACCTTCTTCAATTGGAACTTGATGGTGGATCTGACTTCAGTGATCTTGGTGTACAAGTCATCAGAGTGAGAAACTGGGGTTGGGAACTTACCAGCCTTGGATAATTGAGGACCAAGAAGTCTTGGAACTTGCTTAATCAAGGTTTCGGAAGCAATGAAAGCGTTGTACTTCTTAGCCAACTTCTTAATAAGCTTCTTGTTCTTGTTCAACTTCTTCAAGTCGTCAACGGACATAGCGTCACAACCGCAACCCTTAGCTCTGTCGACATCGAAAGCATCACCAAAGACACAGATGGTCATGTTTGGTCTTGGAACATTTGGAAGCTTCAAAGTACCAGAGAAACGCTTGTCTCTTTGAGGATCGTAGTTCTTCAAACCAACTTGCAATTCAATGGTTTCCAAGAAGTTTCTCTTCTTTTCTTCGTTGGAGTACTTCAACAACTTTTGGACGTTTTCTCTAACTTGAGAGGATGTGATCTTAGACATATTTGCTGATGAGTGTCTCCCTAAAATAGGTAATTCCGTAAGGCTTTGGCGACAGTAAAGAAAGAAGTATCCTTTTATAACTATAATGTGCAAATTTGCAAAAATTTTTCAAATACTATCAGAGAGTGAAAAAATTTTGAGTGAAATTAGGGTTTTCAAACCCTCGATCCAAGCACGTGATTTGTTGCTTTCTTTATCTGATGCAAGTCAATCATCAGGTAATTAATGATAGTTAGAGTGTCAGGTGTCAGATTCATATGATGATACAAAGCCGATATAATCAGTGCTATGTATTGAAGCCCTTGGTGTCACTAAGATTCAAATCTTCAGCTTCTTCTTCTCGTTGGTTAAATAGACAAGACAATGATTTCTACACTAGAGAGGCCAAAGCAAACAACTACAAGTCGAGAGCTGCCTTCAAGCTTCTTCAGATTGACGAGAAATATAAACTATTTAAGTCAGCAAAGCCAATGAAAGTGCTTGACCTTGGTGCTGCACCCGGCGCTTGGAATCAGGTGGCGTTAGACAGATGTGTCAAAGGTTCTACTATTGTGGGAGTAGACATTCTACCTTACGACCCACCAATGGGTGTCACGACAATCCAGGGCAACATTTTGAGTAAGGTGACACATAAGCTTATCAGAGAAACCTTTCTATTCGCAGAGTTGGATCGACGGAGAGATGAATTAGGTGGCGGGCCCAATGTTGAATTAATCAACCCAATAACAAGAGAAATTGAAGTGATCAATGACAAGTCTGTTGTGGAACAGTCAAGGGGAGACAGCGAGGAGCTAGACCAAATAGAGAATGTGTTGGATAATCTGTCGATTTCAAAGAAAATTATGCCAAGAGTGAAGACCAGTACCAATCAGCTCGATTTAAGCAATAACGAGCTAAGATATCCAATCGATATCATTGTCAGTGATATGTATGTACCTTTTATTCAAACTTCAGGCTTCCATTGTGCCACTACTAACAGTCCATATATTAGGATGGCGAATACTAGTGGTCTCGCAATCAAAGACCACGCGATGTCCATTGACCTCTGTGACGCTGCGTTAATCACTGCCATCGACTTATTGAAAAAGGACGGCTTGCTTGTAATGAAGTTTTTTAGTGGCAGTGCTGACAAGGTCTTAGAAGGTCGATTGAAGAGAGCTTTCAAAAGAGTTGTAAGGTTCAAACCAAGTGCATGTCGGTCTGAGAGCAAGGAGCTGTATTTCATTTGTCTTCATAAAAAGGAGTGGGAGCTGGATAAGCTTCAGGTTTTTTCAGCTCCATCAACCAATTGATGTGATTCGAAAACATTAGGGAAATATATAAAGAAGCTCTAACTACTCATGAAAGCTTGTATTTGATTATGAGCCATGATAATTAGTAATAATACTCAAATTTGATAATCATTGTCTTGACAATGTCAAAACTATAAAGGTATAATCCCATAAGTGATTATTCGAACAGCTCATTATTAAAAAGTGGATACCTTTATTAAAATTTATTACTGATTCATGAATATGATTTATTGAAAAAGCATCATTGTACACTAGTTAAAAAAAACAAATTAAGATAACAAAAGGTAGCATTCTATCTATATACATTGTTAAGAAATTGAGCCAAAGTGTATATATGTGTATAAAAGTATTATAAAAGCATTTTGTCAGAAATTAAGCCCACTTACCAACTAAGGCCATGATACCAGTACCGAATGCTAAGCAGATGACAGAGTAAGTAAGCTTTGTCAAGTCTTTTCTGAACTTTTCGTTAAAGATAAAGTCTCTTGCTAACAATTCAATCATACCAGTGTAGATCAAGATACCAGCAGATAAGGAGTCCAACACACCGGAAACAATACTTGCAGTAAAGGAACCAGAAGCATATGTGTCTCTAACACCGAGACCAATGGCGACAGAAATAGGAGTGACTAAACCGTAGATGAGACAAAGAATATATTTCAAGTAATGAGGGTAGCCCTTTGGCCATGGGATTGCAGACAACCTGGCACCAATACCCAAACCTTCAAAAGATTGATGGAACACCAAAACAATATATAGAGTTTTGAACTCATCAAAACTGGTGGAGCCCAAATTTAAGCCAATGATAACAGAGTGGAAGATGACACCAAGTTCCAAGACTAAGAAAGCGGCAAATTGTGATTTGAATTCGATAGTACTATTTTGGGTAGAGATTGTTTGGGCGTAAACATTGTCTTCCTCTTCTTTATAGATATTGTCATCACAACAGATATTTTCACAGTTATTGTTGGTAGAGGTTTCTGCAACATCGGATTCCTCAGTAGCAGCACCTGCCTTGGAAGTAAGCAATTCTTGGAGATCTGGACCTTCTGCAGAAACCTTGTACTTTCTCTCAACGTAAACCTCAGAAACCAAATCGATAAGGAACATACTGAAAATGGATACAAGAATTAAAGCTGGAACCCATGCGTAATCGGCCCATCCGCCCCACATACCAACACAAGTATCACCACCAATTTCACCATATGCTGGATCCATCAAATGGACAAAGGCAGTGGCAATAATCACACCGGCACCAAAAAACCTTGCAAACAAGTAAAACCAAATAGACATGTTCCATTTAAAGTGTTGCATAATGAGCGGCAACATGGTAACAAACGTGGAAACTACCAAAATCACAAAGATGGACCCGATTCTGGTACCAATACCACCTGTAAATTCGGAATCAGCATCTGTGAATCCTTGAATGACACAGACCTTGAAGGCATCATCAACATCTTCGTCTGTAAGAAGAATGTCTGAAATATTTCCGTACATAGACCAGTCTGGCATTTTTAATATAGTTGAACTGTAAGTCTTGTGTGGTAGTAATTTCTTACTAAACAGCTTTCGAATACAGGTTTTAGTCACCCGTTTTTATATCGTCTCCCATCACACAACCACTACAGTACTAATAGTTAAAAATCTTCACCTGCATGAGCATTTCAACCGTTTTAAGTATTTCACTGTAGAGGTTATGCATGTTATGCCACCGTTTGAGAGGACTTATGCACTGTTGAAATATGATTCTGCCTTTGAAAGTTCAACAGGGTTGATTGTACTCTCTGTTTGGTAGAGTGATGTAATAAAGGGCATTATTTTGGTAAATTCACATTAACGTCTTTGGGTGCACAGGCATCCTAGGTGGTTTCAAAATGACCTGACAACAATTATGCACTAACTGAGTCAAACAGCGATTTCAGCCGCACTGATTCAAAAGGTTTTATACCCAATCGAAATAGCGTTATATGACAAACTGGACAATTCAGTCAAATCAAATATACTTACTAATTAATAAAATTTCTAAACTACTCATCATCGCCTTCATCTTCTTCAGGCTCGGCGGCTTCTTCAAGAACTTCAGCTTCGTTTTCTTCGACAGCTTCTTCTTCCTCCTTAACTTCACCGATTTCTTTCTCTTTTTCAACAACGCTTACTTCCTCTGTACTGCCTACAGATACAATCCTTTCGGCTAGTTTCCCTTGTTTAGCTTTCACCAGCGAGTCCTTCCACCCTTCAACAACGTCACCCAGTCCGCTAACACCATAAGTCTTAGCTACAAAGGCAGCCTCCGGCCATCTTTCTGTATTCTTTAAAATCTCTACGCAGAAGTCTAAATCATTAGCTGCCCAAGCAGCTGCAAATGAAACATTGAACTGGGCCTTTGCCTTGGCCAAATGTGCGAGCGTCTTCAATCCTTCTTCGTCATTCAGTGACGTGTAAAGTAAAAGTAGTGTTTGGTAATCTTGTGCATTGGTAAATGAGTCGATTGCCAAAGAAAACTGGAACGTAGATAATGCGGCGTCACCGACTTTTTTCCATTTATATAAGTTGTTTGAATCCTTTGCAATTGAAGCTGCAAGAGTCAAATTCGATGTGTCTAACGCCAAATCAAACTTTTGATCATTATCTTGAGATAGCTCCAAAGCCTTGTCTTTGTAACCTTGTTCTTCAAGGAAACGTGCAATTTTATTGTAGTCCTTTTCTGATATGCTTGAAAGTAGTTCGTCTGCTAACTCCATATCGCCTCTCATAACAACAGTCTGGTATTCTAGAACTGCGATGGATAGATAGAATGCAACAACGTTCATGTCTTTGTCGCAAACGTAAACTTTATTGTCCCTTGGCAAGTATCCTAACAAAAACATTGTCTTGTCAAAATGTGCCAAATTGTAAGTTGATCCACCAACAAGGTAATTCAATCTGTTAGAGTCTGAGGTGTAGATAAATACATCACCAACCCATTTACCAGTTAAAACGTTGTCTTCAACCTCGTAGATGACATCAATGGCATTTTCAACACCCTCTTCTGGATCAATGTTGCCTTCTTGTAAAGCTTCAATAAATAAGTCTTTTTGATATGATAAAGCGTAGGCTGAATCATTAGAAACAATCAAAACTAGCTCACCAGAATCTGACCAAATGACATTGTCAGCGTCCACATTAACTCTACGAACCAACTCACCAGATTCCCAGTCATAGAATGAGACAAATCCCTCTGATTTTATAGTGAGAAGCGTGCCACCATAAATTTTATCCGCTGAATAAACTAAATTGATTTGACCCGTTGTCTTCTCTTTGAAATTTTTATAGACCTTAATACTTGATTTTGATTCCCTGATGGCAAAATAATTAGAATCCTGTGACCAAACAAAATCTAAAGCTGAACCGTACATTTTGTTTCTCCAAGCAAGAGCTGTGTAAATAATATATTCGTCATCACCAGTGACAGCAACAAACCTACCATTAGGAGAATGAACTAAGGAAGTTGGGAACACCTCAATGTTACCAAGTTCTTTCTGGGAAATTGCCAAAACTTCACCATCATCCGCATTAGCTGCATCAGAAGCCTTGATAACTGAATGATAAACTTCGTTATGTTTACACCAGATCACTTTACCCATTGGATCCATTGAAAGAAGAGGTTTATCGTCACCCAGCTGAAAGACTATGTTACCGGTATCAAACCCAACCGCTACCAAGGATGTACCCTTCTTAGCAGAGACGCACCAAGCACGCTCCATTCTGTAGTTAAGAGTCTTTTCTAACTTGTAAGTATTTGAGTTCCAAATCTTAATGGTAGAATCTTCTGAACCTGAAATGATCAATGGTAATTCAGGGTGAAAAACAGCAAATGAAACGTTGGAAATGTGACCATCTAATGAAGCAACGCAAGACTTGGTTTGATAATCCCAGATCTTAACAGTCTTGTCATCAGAAGAGGTGATCAAGTAAGGCTTATCACCATGTGGGTAATAATCGATGTAATTGAACCCCTTTGAATCCTCTGCATAAAGAGTGTAATTTGGAGTGTTGGATCCAAGTGACCACACTTTCACAGTTTTGTCCAAGCACGCAGAAGCAAATGTATTCAAGTCCTTTGGATTAAATGAAACTGACATTACATAGTGCTGATGGCCTTCGAAGGTTTGTTCATTTTTCCATTGATTTTCCCAGTTCCAGAGCTTGATCGAATAGTCATCTGAGGATGTCAGAACAAACGGTCTTGTTGGGTGAACTGCAATTGAACGGATATAATCTGGGTGTGCCTCAAATTGGGTCACCTTCTCTCCTGTGTTGTAATCGTAGACACGAATCTGGAAATCGTCTGCTCCCAAAACAATCCAATTCTTTCTCGCAATGAACTTACCTGCTCTTACAGGAACCTCAGTCACATCTATAGATTTCACTATGGAATTGGTGTTGTAGTTCCAAATTTCAGCTTTACCTGAGTACAGAGTGGTCAATACCCATGGCTCTGAAGGGTGAAAATCAATGCCCTTGACACGGTTTGAACGCGTAGTGGACAGTTTCTGTATATAATGTGTTAGTAAGAATTCTCATTGTCTTTCCAATTACGTACAAATCTTAGTCTACATACCTTGATATCGAGTTTCATTGTTAAACAACAGATGAATACGTTGACCAAAAGTCTCTTTTTTCCTCTTCTCATAACAAAACGCGATTTAAGATGATGTTGATTACGTAAGAATTTGGATCTTACCTATTTAGTCACCTTTATGGTGAAATTTTGATAATATCTCAACGTTATTGTTACTTCCAGCTCCTTCTTATATGATTAAAGTATTTGAGTGTGTCTCAACCCTTCAATTTGCATATTATTTTTGATCTAGAAATATTTTTCAGTTGATGTTAGTTTGATGACCATATATTCCAAAGGTAAAGATTAAACGTAGTAAGCTTTGATATTCAAAAACCATATTTTTTGCTACAGTTTTTAAATGATATTGTGTTACACATGGGATCGTGGAATTGCAAAGGTAAAATAAAAATAGAATAATAATTAACGTTTTACCAGTGAGTTACCGTCTTTTCCCAGTTATTCACATGTGTTACCTAATCTTCATACAAGTATCCGCTGTTTTATGCTTAAAATAGTAGCTTTGTGTTGCTAGTTCGTTAATTAAACCTCAAATCTGAAAATGTTTCTTGATTTCCTCATGAGCAAACCTTTTATCAAGCAACAAAAAACCCAATTAACGTTAATAACAAACGCCATTGGTATCATTAAAACACCACAGTTGAGTCCTTTTGCTGAGATGTCTTTGTAAGTCGAATTTCAAAATCTTTTTGCCTCCGTACTTCACTTCTTTTTGTTGGACAGTGCTCGTAACCTTGAATTCTCACCAGCTTTTCCTTTTGGAAAAAACTTTAACCAAATCACTATATTGCCACTTATTAAGTAAAGGTAAATCAATGTGGATTTTAGACTGGTTTCAAGATGTTTTGGCTTCCCTTGGCCTTTGGAATAAGCACGCTAAGCTCCTCTTCCTTGGTTTAGATAACGCCGGTAAGACCACCCTTCTTCATATGTTAAAGAACGACCGTATGGCCACCCTTCAACCAACTTTGCATCCAACTTCTGAAGAGTTATCCATTGGTAACGTCCGTTTCACTACTTTTGATCTTGGTGGACATCAACAAGCCAGAAGACTTTGGAAGGATTACTTCCCAGAAGTAAACGGTATCGTTTACCTTGTCGACGTGGCAGACCCTGAAAGATTCGCTGAATCAAAGGAAGAATTGGATTCCCTTTTGGCTATGCCAGAACTAAGCAAGGTTCCATTCATGATCTTGGGTAACAAGATTGACTCTCCAAAAGCTGTCAGTGAAAATGAAGTCAAGAACGCCTTGAATCTTTTACAAACTACTGGTAAAGGTATCAGAGATACCAGCGGCACTAGACCAATTGAATTGTTTATGTGTTCCATCGTCATGAGACAAGGTTACGCCGACGGATTCAAATGGTTATCCCAATACATTTAATCTTTTATAATATAGATATTTTATTCTCTTAAAATATCGTGCCGTTGTATACATAAGAAATAAAGTCACATATTTTTAGCTCTATCTAACGTTAGAAATATTGATAAAATCAATTGAACTGGAAATCATTGTCGCTGAAACAAGATATTCTTGGTTTTCTTGTAAGATGTTTTTTTTAAAATGTTATATAAATACAAGTTATTATTAGCACTAATTTCTAGACTTGTTTTTGTGTGTACGGAAGTATTCCTTCTTTTGCTCTTTGACCTTGTCAGACTTGGATTCCTCTGTCTTCTTGATTCTTTTTATTCTTTCATCATTCTTCTCTTGCTTTTTAGACTTTCTCTTTAGCTCCTTCTCTTTCTTGATAGCTCCAACAGTTGCTAATAATTTTCTTTGAGCTTTTTCTGCTTCATCAAGGACAACAGCCAATGGACCATCAGCTCTGTCTCTTTGAGCTCGATATCCGCTTTTACCTCTGGAGACTTTTTCAGGAATTTGGTATTGGAATGGTAAGTTGGATCTGATCGATTTTGGAACTTTTAAACTGTTGAACTTCTTTTCCTCACGCTCGATTTTCTTATATTGACTGTCCTTATCGCTGATTGCTTGACCTGTAAGTCCATTAGCAGCACGAACTTCTCCTGTTAATCTCATACCCTTCCAATTATCTTTTTCATTCAAAAGCAATGACGAGACTGGATTGTAATATTTCTTTGGCTTGATAGGATACCATGTCCTCAAAATAACGATATCAGATAACAAAATTTTATCTTCAAATGTAGCACGGAACTCACCTTCAGGTTGTGATAATGCTCTTTTTATTTCACCACGAATACCAGAAACTGTTTTGATGCTTGCACCTTCAAACTTAGCAACTTCCATTGCGGAAGAAAACATGTCCTTAATGAAAGCTGTATTTTTAAAAACCTTGGATGGATAACCTACCAACTTTAATTTTTTGACAATTTCAACTTCAGCATTTAAATCTTCAACAATACCTGTTGCTGCAATTCTAAACCCACTTCTAGTGTGATCTTTATCAACAACTTGTATACCACAGAATGAAGTATTTGGTGCAACTAAAGGTCCATAAAACGAAGTGAAACAATACGCGTGTTCTGGTGTATACTTTAACATCCTGTTTCTCGTACGGGAATCAGTTGTAGTATAAATTGGCAAAGTTTGGAATCTTCTCCATCCAAGTGAAAGAATCAATGGATCGTTAGTTTTCAAAATCTTTTTATGCCATCTGTGTCTTCTAATTCTAGCATTCATGTATCCAAATCTTTCCTCTGTTGGCAGAAGACCACCAATCACAATAGGATATCTTGGGTCAAAATTTTGAATTAACTCAACAGGTAGCTTGTCAAATGTAAGCTTAACATATGAACCAGCTTGATAACCTTCAACCTTAACTCTGGTCTCTTTATCTAACTTTGAAAGTTCGTTTTGATTAATTGTTAGCTGGTTGGCCATTTTTGCTTTTTGAAAATCATACCAATTATCATGCTCAGCAAATGGATTAGCGGATTCGGGATCTTCATTCTCTTCTTCGTCTTCAAACTGTTGCTTTAAACGCTCTTTATTTCTAGCGTTAATTTCTCTTTGCCTCTCAACCGAAATCTCATCTTCCTCATTTTCATCTTCTTCAATCTCATCTTTCAGTTCTTCTTCTTCAAAGTTTGTGAAATCATCCATGCTAGTCTGAGGTAATTCGTCGTCAGAATCCTTTGAGTTTTTGGTCTCCTTTTCAGCTTCTTCCTCAGCTTCTAAATCTTCAAAATAACCATAGTCTTCCTCGCCCAATTCACCCTTTTCACGAGCTTCTTTTTCCATCTTAAGACGTTGCTTAGGAGATAAAAAGAATCTTTCTTTAAGTTTTGACATCGAAGTTGAATCCTCTGACCATTTTTCAGCTAGTTTAGAAATATCTAAACTTGCAAGAGGTTTAGTAATATGAATGTTTTTATCTTGAACTTTCTTTTTGAAGAATTCATCTTCTCCTTCTGATTCTTCATCATCGGACTCTTTTGAATCATTGAGATCAGTAGGATCTTCTTCTGTTTCAGAGCCTGTTTTTTCTCCTGTCCATTCGCTCTTCCATCTGCTAATGGCATCGGATGGTTCTATGTTGTCCATGTAAATCAGCTTATTGATATCCCACGTTCTTTTAATTTCTACATGTTTCAGTTTGGCACCGATTTGAGTCCATTCATCATCAGAAGGAATGTCAGAATCTGACTCATCATCGTTGATGTTGAATTCACCTTCCTTATTGTTGTCTGTAGAGTTTGAAGTAGTGGCAAACTTAGCATTACGTTGACGTGAACGTCCCGCATTACCCTTTAGCTCTTCTGGATCTTCTAAATCTAATTCATCTTCTTCACCATCATTCACATCAATGAATTCCTCATCATCATTGACGTTTCCAACAGGACCATCACTAAATAATCTGACACCGCCTGTCTTTGATCTTTTATCAAGAGCATCGGATGCATTCTTCAATTCTTCTGTAAGTTTCCCACCGATACCATTGGTCAAATCCTCTTCGGTTTTGTAAACTCTGCTGCCAGGGACTCCTTGTTTTTGAACATCAATGTAAACGGCATCTTTATCTATCAAGACACCATTAACATCTGACATTGGAGCATAAATGATTCTTTGTTTATCCTCCAATCTCTTTCTACGCCTTGTCAAAGGAGCAGGCGTCTCGCCTGCCTCGATAGCTTTTTGACGTTGCTCCCTCTCAAATGTTTCCATGGCCTGTTCAAAAGCAGGCGTTGGACATGGATCTGGAAGCTTCTCAACGTTTGCAACAGTGTAGTCACCCACACCAGCGATATGTACACGAGCGTTATCATGCAGAGGGGTACCATGAATATAACCATATATAGCAAGTTTTCTGTCAACCTTAGGGTTATCTTCAATCAGTGAAGGATGAGTCAAATCCATAATTCTATCGGCCAAAAGATAGGGATGCTCGTTTCTCCACTTCAAAGGTCTAAACTTCATGACAGAAATAAACCTTGTCAAATTCAAAATCTCTCTGTCGGGATATCTACCATTAATAACACCAGAAAGATAGAATAGCTTAGCACCCTGATAAACTTCGGTCCAAAATCTTTGCTTCAATCTCTTTTTGGCGGCTCTCATAGTAGAAGGCTTTTTGAAAAGATCCAAATGGGTTGTGACACCTAAAACACGAGGCATACCGTGATGTTGAGCAATGTTCAAGAACTCCATCGTTTCCATTTCAAATCCAAAATTACCGTCCATCATAAGGAGAACTAGATCAGCAACTTTTGCAATATCAATCATTTCGTTGAGCCCATTGCCACACTCAATGAAAGTCAACCTCCGGTTTTTACCACTGACTACTGTAATGGGTCCGTTGATTTCCGTTAGTGTCGTTTTGGTCAATCTTCTCACGAGTGATCTGATCAAAGTCGTTTTACCTGTACCAGGTGGACCCACGACGGCCACGATAATTGGTGGTGGGTCGTCTGCCGGGGTTCTATCAACCATTGGCACATGGAATTTCTTTTCTTGAATATCACTCGTTCTGTTAGACTGTCTTTGCATCTTTCCAGGTCTTGAAACAGTGAAAGCCTTTGGATTGTTACCCTTTTTGGTCTGGGTCGCCAGCCTGTCTTTGGCTGACTTCCGCTGTTTCACATGATGTGTTTTATTCTTCTGTTGCGTAACAGCAGACATCGTTACACTCAATCAACTACCAACTAAATCAAAAGCTACAACACAATATATCTTATATAATAAATTTTTCTACCTTAAAAAAAAAATTCTAAAATTTTTTTCATGGCTGTGCAACTTCCTTTAAAATCATGAAATATTGATATTACAGTCGCTTGAAAGCCAAGACGCTGTTCATTTGAGCTATATGTTACTACTTGCCTCTATAATACTACTGCGTGCTACTTGCGTCCCTTTTGCCTTTTGTTCGCGGAACGCCTTTAAAATGTTTAGTTAATTGGCCCGCAAAAAAAATGTTCCATCCTCGTTTGAGTCTTTCGTCATTACATAACTCCTTTCTTCATACAGAATGGCAACATTAATGAGTCCCTCTTCATCAACGGTCATAGAGAAACCATATTATCAGAGTCATCCTACGCAGCACCACACTCACCAGCAGCGGAAGCCGACAAGGAAAACGGAGACGCTGTTTAGCGGGCACACGAATCGTAATAAGACTCGCAGCAATAAAGATAAGTCAAATATAGTTATTCCTCCAAGAGCAGTTGATGTCAACTTCAGCAACAAAAACAACAACAACTCTAGCAACAGTAGTAACAATAGCAGCGGACACAAAGACAGCAGCAAAAAGAAGGCCAACGGCAAACACAACAAGAGTGGTGGTGAATCATCTAAAAAGAAAAGAAGCACAAGTGGCAACCATAACGCTGATAGAAAGAATACGTCAACACCACCTTCTTCTTCCCCTGCAAGTGATAGCAGTACCTCTGCGATCAACGAAAACTTGAAGAACCTCCTACTGAACTCACCTCCCTCTTTACCTAACGGCAAGGCGCCTAACTTCGGTTCAAGCAATAACGCTAACATCGTCAAGGCCGCAGCAGACGCCTTGCTTACACCAGGATCTGTGGCAATGGATAAGTACGCTGGATCGTCCTTTCAAAACGAACCAAAGGCAGTGACACTACCAAGACCTTCATTTTTAAGAAGATGATCAAACGCTTAAGAGTCAGGAACTCTTCCCATTTTACCCCCTTTTTTGAATTTTTTTTGTGGTTGTATATTATAGATCCATGCTAGAGATCGATGTGTAACTTTAAAATACATGAATTCCATCCATCAACTTGCATTCGGATATCTTTTTGACGTTTTTTCAGTATCTGAAGTTTTTTTTAATTTTTCTACCGGTATCGATTACAGGGTTCCTTTTGCATAGTAAGCGTATCCAATGAGTAGACGGTCTCATAGGGACTCATACAGTACCCATGTATCTAGTGACAATGAGAGTGAGATCTTTGCCGGTATTGGGGCCTCAGCAGTGCCAACGGCAGTGTCCACCTTCCATCATATGCGATCACCTTCTGTATTTGCTTCTGAAGCTGGTATTGATGATATCAATGATAGGGAATCGAACTTCAGATTCTTCTCATTGCAAGATATTGAAAATGCACAAGGTGTCTCATCTTTGGCCACTGTTGATTATGATACTGACTGGCAAAGCGACATAGATGAAGCCGGCGATGATGATTTGGCCTCTGATTACGGTTCTACAAGTCATCATAGGTACAGCAGATCATTTACCAGTCCAAAGGCATTTTCGCCTAGAAGTCACTTATCTCTATATGACAGTACCGACAATCGATATAGTGAGTTTTTTAGGAGTGACGCCGAAAGAGGTCTGTTATCAACGGAAGAACAGCAGGCTAGAGAAGAAAATGAAGAATACCAGTCAGTTTGGGAAAACAAAAAGAAAAAGAGAGCAGAGACTGGTATGCACGATAAGTTCTTTGGTCGAAAGTTCCCTGCTAAAAACTTGAGCCAAAGATTTTATATTGCCGAAGAAGACTTGGTTGTTGGTATCGCAGGTTACGAAACAAACTGGTTATCACTTTTATTTTATAAGATTCTATGTGTTTTATCTTTGGGTTTATTAGCGTTGGCCGTCAGATGGATGCCCAAATGGAGAATTGGTCTCATGGGTAAACCTGTTCCTCTTGCCAAAGCAGATTGGGTTGTTGTTGAGGACGAATTTGGTGTTTTAGAAATTCATTCTATTAACAGAAAATGGTACAATAGAAACTTGAGTACCTATCTACAACCTAAGAAAGTTTCGCATAATGAAGATGGTGTCTCTATTAACAACTTAGATGAAGACCCTAAATTTAGCGATACCAACAATAATGAAAATTCATATACTATTGATGACATTGATCCCATAGTCCCTGTTCTTATTTGGTTTGAGTATAGATACATGAAAATGTTTTACGATCCCCTAGATGATTTATTCAAACTTTCGAACAATTGGATTGATGAAAAATGGTGTCATTATTCAGACTTGAAGGATGGAATTACCGAAGAAACTTATAATGTTAGATCTCTCATATTTGGTTCTAATGCAATTGAAATCAAAGAAAAACCAACATTGCAATTGTTATTAGATGAAGTTTTGCATCCATTTTACATTTTTCAAATATTTTCTGTTATTCTATGGTTATCAGATAATTACTACTACTACGCTTTTTGCATTTTAATTATTTCTGTTTTCTCGATAATTGAGTCTTTGATAGAAACAAAATCCACTTTAGACAGAATGAGAAAAATGTCAAAGCATGAATGTGATGTCAGGGTTTGGCGAAGTGGCTTTTGGAAAGAAGTTTCTTCTGCTGAGCTGGTTCCGGGTGATATCTATGAGGTTTCTGATCCTTCTTTATCTATATTACCCTGTGATTCTATTTTGTTGAACGGTGATTGTATTGTTAATGAAGCAATGCTAACAGGTGAATCAGTTCCTGTTGCTAAGGTTCCAATAAGTCCCGACAGCGTCAAAGATATTGAAATGGAATTCAATATTCCAAAGTTTACTGCTAAATTTGCCAAATCTTTTCTTTACAATGGTACTAAATTAGTAAGAGTTAGATATGGTGTCTCTGCACATAATGAAAATGAGCCAGCAACCGCTCTGGTCATCAGAACAGGTTTTAATACAACAAAGGGATCTCTTGTTAGATCTATGTTGTTTCCAAAGCCAGCTGGTTTTAAATTTTATGAAGATTCATTCAAATATATTGGTGTTATGACATGTATTGCATGTTTCGGATTCATTTTCTCCACGTATAACTTCATTAGAATGGGACTACCTTTGTCTTTGATAATTTTGAGGGCTTTAGATTTAATTACAATAGTTGTCCCACCTGCATTGCCTGCAACTTTAACAATCGGTACAAACTTAGCACTGAACAGATTAAGGAAAAAGGATATTTTTTGTATAGCACCATTGAGAATTAACGTAGGTGGTAAAGTTGATCTTGTGGCTTTTGATAAAACTGGTACATTAACAGAAGAGGGGTTGAATGTAAAAGGTGTTCATGTTCCAAACCAGATTGCGGATAGGCGTTCTTTGAAATTCTCAGAGTTACATCAAGATGTTAATTATTTCAGGGATAGCGATTTGATCAACACAATGATAACATGTCATTCATTAAAGATAATCAATGACGAAAGAGTTGGTGATCCTCTAGATGAGAATATGTTTGATTTTATTGGTTGGAATATGGAAGAAGTTGATAACGTTGTCAAGTTCTCAGATAAAAATGGAAACCAATGGAAGCAATTACAAGAATTTGAATTTCTTTCAAATTTAAGAAGAATGGGTGTTATTTGCCAGTATAATAATGAGTCAAAATTTAAAGCATTTGTAAAAGGTGCACCTGAAGTTATTAAAGCGTTATGTGTTCCTGAGTCAGTTCCTGAAGACTTTGAGGAATTATTATATCACTATACACATGGAGGTTATAGAGTTATTGCATGTGCTTCAAAGGATTTGAGTGAAAAGGGTGTTGACAGAAATATGTGTGAAAGTGAACTTACTTTTGGAGGATTTATTATTTTCGAAAACAAGTTGAAAGAGAAAACAACAGAGAGTGTTGCTCAGCTTAAAAACGCTAATATAAAGACTGTTATGTGTACTGGTGATAACATTTTAACAGCCATAAACGTTGGAAAACAATGTGGAATGATTGCACCGGATGAAAATGTATATGTTGCCTCACTGGATAATGGTTACCTTGAATGGACAGAAGTCGATGACACCACTAAAAAGCTTGATCCATTGAGCTTAACGCCAGTACAAATGGAAAAATATAGCTTAGCAGTTACAGGCGATGTGTTCAAATATATTGTTACTGAACTTGGAGATGGTGGTGCTATGCAGCAAATGTTATTAAAGGGTACAATTTTTGCACGTATGTCACCTGACGAAAAGCATGAGTTAGTCAATCAATTAAAAGGGATTGACCATACTGTTTGCTTTTGTGGTGATGGTGCTAATGACTGTGGTGCTCTTAAGGGTGCAGATGTTGGTATTTCGCTCTCTGAGGCTGAAGCCTCTGTTGCAGCACCATTCACTTCCAGAGTTTTTGAAATATCATGTGTTCTTGACGTTATCAAAGAGGGCAGAGCCTCACTTGTAACATCGTTTTCGTGCTTTCAATACATGTCGCTTTATTCTGCTATTCAATTTATCACTGTTTCAATTCTATATATGGAAGGCATCAATTTGGGGGATTTTCAATTCCTGTATATTGATTTGGTGCTGATTATTCCATTAGCTGTATTCATGTCGTGGTCAGGACCTTCAAGCCAACTGTGTACTAAGAGACCAAGTGCAAATCTAGTGTCACCAAAAATATTGGTTCCTTTAATTGGCGACATCGTTATTTTATTTATCACACAATTTGGATTATGGAAATACGCACACAACAAAGCAGGTGACTGGTATATACCAGCTGTTCCAGGTGATAACGAAAACGTGGCCAGTACCGATAACACAATACTATTTTTGTTTTCCAATTTCCAATACATTTTCATTGCTGTCAAGTTCACTAGAGGCGCACCCTATAGAGAATCTGTTTCTAAAAACCTACCATTTTTGTTAACAGTTTTTCTGGCTCTTGGCATGTCTACTCTGTTGATGGTCATTGATCCACTGACTTGGTTAGGTGATAGAATGGATTTGACGTGGATTCCAAATGGCTACAGAATCTCTATCTTCGTTGGTGGTTTTGTGACATATATTTTGATGGTGGTATTCTACCCAGTTTTTGTAAACTTTTCCAAACTGTGGAAAAAGAAGCAAAGCTCGAAGAAGTATAAGAAATTACAAGAACCAATTTCTGTATAGATAAGAAACCCACATCTATAATGCATATTTTTAAAGTCATAAAGTAAACATAAATCATTAAAGTATTGGTAAAAGCATATACGCATGCAATAGATAATAGTATATAATGTTAGGCCTTTTTGTGGGCTTGCACACAAGATTTCAAAGCCATGAATTCTTTCAAACAGGCGTCTTTTGAGATATTTTCAAATTTGGAGGCAACACAAACACCGTAAGCGGTTGCTTGAGGAGCACATGATGCAACTGCTGCCATCAGCTTTGGAATCTGCCTTACCGGCTTCTTCTGAAGTGTCATTTTTCTCCAATGCCACTGTTAGTGAAAAGACAGGTTTAAAAATATTGAAAGTTTTCATAGTATATTTGAAAAACTTTTCAGTTTAATGGAGATACTTTCTTAAAGACTTGTACACAACCATGGCTAAATACGAAATCGACACTCTTTTAGAACTTTCCAAGGCCTCATCCAAGGCTCCTCAAGTGGTTGAGGATTTTGTTGTTCAGTTCCAAGCGGTTGCAGACCTTCTTGCCGCTCGCCAGGCCAAGAAGGCCAAGAGAAAGCTTCCAAAGGAAGTGACCGACGAAGACGGATGGACCTCTTTTGTGAAACACACAGACGAAAACACAGAAGAAGGTGGTGAAAGCGCTGCACCTGTTGAAGTGGAAGTTGTTGAAGAAGACACCAAGAAGAAGAGTGCAAGTAAACCACAAATGAAAGTCAAAACGTCAGCTAGTAAAATGACAAGAAGCGGTAACGGTGGTGGTGAAGCTGTTGTTGCTATCAACCAAACCAAGGCTTTCAATGCATTTGCAGCCCTTGGTGGTGATGATGACGATGATGATGATGAATAGAGACTAGGATTCCAAATTCTGGGTCTGTTCACCTTTATATACACTATCTACATATATAATATGCCCTTGCGAATCTTTACAAATAGCGTACTGGTTGTTTTTCTGCAACCTCTGCTGTAGTTCTTTGAAAATTCGAAGGTCTGAATTGATAATATCAGCTATTGACTCTAATTTATAACTTTGGTCTTGTGATTGGAAAATTCCTTTATTGTAAATAGCTTTGACTTTTCCCCTTGATGTTTGTAGACAGTAAGATGACCCGTGAACTAGCTGGTGACTAAAACTAAGCTCGATCAATTGCCACCATCCAATCCTCGTGTCTTTTTGCGACCAAAAGAAAGTGTTTTGTTCAAGTAACCTTGGATGTGGTTGTGATTTGGCTTGCACCCACTCGAATTGTCGTTCAGCACTCCAGAGCCCATTGTGCGCCCTCTGAGACTCCTCTATAACCTCTTTCAAATGTATCAAGTTGGGAGGGTGCCTTTGTGTCGGTACAAAATCTGTCATTGGCGGTAAGATATTGGCATGCTGTGGTTTCACCTTTTGTAAGCTAGCTAACATTTCCTTGAAATTCCCTGTTTTTGATATATTTGCTATTTTAACAGACGCATTAAGCTTTGTTTTTCGTTTGATGGAGTTGCTTTGCTTGCCTAATGGCTTTAGAACCTGTCCGAAGGTCTTTTTGGGCACCATTCTTGTTATAAAGTAGTGATTTCAAAGTGGTTAAAACGTGTTGAAACACAAAATCTTTATTTCATTTCGTATTCTCAAAAAAACAATTCAAATGTACGCTTTATATACAACGGTACTCTACCCATCAATAATCGTCGTTTGGTGTGTATACGATCTCTGTAGATAGACTTTGAAATAATTAATGACTAAAATGAAGCTTTTTTTAGTCGAATGACTTGAATAACATCAAACCGAAGACTGAAAACCATGCTCCAAAAGACGATATAAGCTTGTTGCATTAGGTTGTGAAGGCATTTTCTTGCTCCGTTGCCTTAATGACGATTCCATTGTCTATTTATAACTTTGGAAAACAAAGAAATGCAATTAATTTTACAAGTAACATCCACATTTGCTTGTCTTTTTCATATAAAGGCATAGAGGTTGTACCACAATATATCACTACAGTTACAACTGCATCGCTTGAAAAGCTCAGAGTTTGTTCATATAAAATAGGCAATATTCCAATTTTGAGATGAAAGTTGTAATAAATACAAGTTTCAATGAAATCGTTTTGCCAAAAAAGCCCTACGAAACAACTTGTAGCACATAAGCATGTTCCGTGAGCTTATCTATCGTGAAGGCATTTGATACAACAACGAAGCCTCGATTTCATGGATTTAACATAGTTCTTTAAAAGCGTCCATAAATTTTCACAAGCTCGAGTTCCGGAACATGTCCATTCTCTTCAGCTAAGAATGTTGTTATTTTGCGGTGCCCACCCTAACGTGTCCTTCTATCTTTGGAGATTGAGTCAGGGTTCTGCTGGCGATATCCGTTTGTATAACCCAGTAGAAGCTGTCTCTAAAGCTTGGTCATGGAGCGGTCCCCAATTTAAGCCAAGCAAATGTTTGCCAATTAAGATCAACGATTTAAGTCCTCAAAATGGTACTTTCGAGACTATATTTCTATCTGCTCAATCCCTTCAGGAGCTTGCTACTTTATGTAATGAATTGGGGGCACTCATCAAGTACCAAGCACAAAAAGTCAATGTTGTTATTGAATCTACGAATTTTGTGAATTTAGAACCGTTTGTCAGAATGTCAATGCAACTAAGTGATGACATTGATCCATTAGTTAGTATCATTTCTGTTATGAGTGACTACGATGTTAGATCATTGGACAACGAAACTTTTGAAGTTTACCCATCTAAAAAGGAATCAGAGTTGATCTATGTGGGTCGATCGGGAACGGAAAAGAGTTACAGCAATCAAGATGTTGAAGTCATAAATGACATTGCTACACTTTTTGAAGCATCAGGGTTGGACGTTTATAAATTGAATACTCCAATCGAATTTCTTTCATACCAGTGGAAGTTTGCATTACCAAAAATTGCCATTGAGCCACTGTCGGTTCTATTTGAGAAACCATTTCCACAAGATTTAAGTGATCAAATTCTTGCTAAGCCATTGATCTCTGGTTTAGTTCTGGAAGTTATTACTGTCATTAAGACCATGGGTTGCAAATTGTTCAATTCTTATGATAACGAAACATCGCTTTTGAATAGATTGTCTCAGTTATCGCCACCAGTTGAATTATCTAAAGACAAGAGAGAGGCTCCAAGACTTTACTATGACTTTTTCAATCAACAGCCTTTGTATTTAGATTTATTGTTGCTACAGCCGATTTTGATAGCTGATGATAATCAAGTCAAAACCCCGTATTTAGAATTCCTCTATGCCATTATGTCACAAATTTCTAATTACAACAATAGCTCTTGGGGTGACATTAACAGTTCTGAATTTTGGATTAGAAAATCTGAAGTCAACAATGTCTTGGCTGAACAAAAGAAGCAATTTTCAAACAATGATGAAGTTAGATCGTTAAAAAAGGAATTAGAAGCAACTAAGCAACAATTAAATCAAATGAAAAATGCAGCATCAAACCTTGCAGTGAAGCAGAAGCAACAAGCTCCTTCTTCGCAACAACAACCGCAACTGCCATTGCCGCCACAACAACAACAACAACAACAAATTCTTCCTCAACAGCAACAACAGCAGCAAATTCCTCCTCAACAACAACAAGGTCCCGTGATGGTGTCACCACCAGCAAATCACTCTGCTCGTTACGACACTAATGGTATGACACACACTCAGAGGTCATCTACAGATCCACAGATCGACCCCGAAATGGAAGAATTAAGTGAATTAGCGGCAAGTTATGATATCACGCAGCAGACACCACAATTGGGTAGACAATTTGAAGCGCCTGCACAACCCGCTGAGAAGGCGAAGGAAATTAATGGTAGGTCATCACCGCAATTCACTTATCAGCAGAACATTCCTCACGGTTTACCATCACAAGGATTACCGCAAGGCTATGGAGTTCCTGGTATACCAGGTATGTCCAGAATGTCTTCTAATGGTAACCTGGCGGGTGTGTATAACGGAGGTGCACCACCTCCGCCTCCTCCACAAGCAGCAAACGGTATGCCATATAACGGAATGCCGCCCCAAGGAGTACCATATAATGGCATGCCACCTCAAGGATATAATGGTATGCCACCTCAAGGAGCATATAATGGTGTACCACCACAAGGACCTTACAATGCTAGTATGAACGGATCTAGAAGATCTCTGCAACAGGGGCCTGCAGGAATGGCAGAGTACGGTTCGAGTAACAGATATGACACTTCTTTTGGATCTATGCCAGGTAGTGGCAACAGGGCACCATCAGTGTACTCTATGGGTCCAGGCAATAACGTTGGCATGGTACCTAATGGATTCAAGCCTGCAAACCGTAAGAACAATAGAATGTCCCAAAACTTAATGGCACAACAAATGAATAGCATTCCTGGCGCTGGCATGGGTGGAGGTATGCCAGGTTCTGTTGGTGGCAAATCTCGTCACTCTATGATGCCATCATCCAATATGATTCCAGGCACCGCCGCCCAACCAAAGAGGAGACCACAGTTTTCTAATAGTGCCAGTGATTCTGGCAGTGGATCAAACAGCAACTTGATGCCACCTTCTGCTCCAAGTGCGCCCATCGCCAGAAGCAGCACGTCTGAAAATTTAGTTCCTGTTCCAGAGGCAACTCCATCACCTACTCCTGTCTATGTCACCAGTGGTGTTGAGGAAAAGACCACCAAGAAAAAGCGTGGTCTCTTCAAGTTCAAATAGTCGTACTGCTGTGCTGAGCTTGTAATCCTAAAGAGGATATTTTAGTATTTTTGTAGAAAGTTAAGAAAAATCGTATTTTTAGAATTTCAACACTTGTTAAGTAGATCAAAAGAAGCAAGATGGGCGTTAACAGAGCATTAATTTCAGTCGGACTGGGTATCTTGTGGGCTTGTTGCGTTCTGCGATTTGCTGTGCTTTTGCCCCTGACAGGCAGAAGATATCTAGCTGGTGGCATTGCAGATTTTCATCTAGGTTTGATGTGCATCACTCGTTTAGGTGATCTGTTTTTGCACCATCGTGTAAGAATTATTGACGTGATGTCGATGTTTATTGGTTGGGTGCTATGGAAGCACCCGTTTTTGGCCAAAAGCACGCTGTACACCCTGTGGGTAGGTATTGATTCAGTTCTCGAACTGCTCCGTATTGTCAAGCCTTTAAACAACAAGCTTTTGGAATTCGTTTACGGTATTGTAATTGTTTTACTGGCCTGGTTCTTTTTAGGGTTTGTTCGTGAACCTCTTTATATTTGGCCATTGCGGTTCATTGGAGTTTTAGGTCTGCCTATCGTTTGGTACTACGCAGACAATGGTCATAAAGTCAAGAAGGATTGAGAAGAAAAATAATATAGATAATAATTTTGACGCCTTCAGCTAAAGGTGGGTTCTTTTCACACAGGGTATTTTAGAAGAGATGAAGAGAACCAGCATGATCCCGTTGAGTCCATTGCGAAAGAGAATGGACGCGGTTGTTGACGATGTGGTTGACGGACTTGAGCAAAGAACGCTTTTGGAGCGGATCAAGGAGTACAAGGATGGTATTGACATTAAAGAGAGAGAGTTAAAGATGCTGGAAGCACAAAACGAAGCTGATATGAGGCGTTTACAAAGAGAAACAAGCGAAAATGAGCTCAAGATCAAAACGGCCAACGATGAGATTCTTGAAGACACCATCAAACAGATGGAAAACTACGTGTCTGTAGAGGTGGACGATCAGGTAGGTTTAGATAGTAGGGTCCATGAACTACAAAACCAAAAGAAAGCATTACAGCTAAAGTTGCAGGATCTACGAATTGTCATTGATGCAAAAGTTAACAATGCAGAAGTGCAGTTACAAGCCCGAGAGGCGATGGAACGAGAGGCAGGTATCAAAGAGTTAGATGTTTTGCAAAGCGAGTTGCAAGCGTTACAAAGTGAGGTGTCACATCTAAGCGCAGAGGAGGCAATTCATGTTACAGATATCACAAATATTGAAACGGAAATTGAAAAACTGGCAGAAGAAAAGGAAAACTTGGAGTTTAAACTAGCTCAAGACAAAGAGCACTTGCAAGAGCTGACCCAGATTAATGCACGATTAGAACTAGAGTTACAAAACGCTGATCTGGACAATTCAACAGAATCAAACAAGCTTAGTAAGATAAAGAAGGAATGGAGCTGTGTTCGTGATGAGTATATGAAGGTGAAAGCGAACCGAATTGCCTTAGAGGAACAAGTATCAAAGTTGAAACATGGACACTCTTAATTACTTAGCTTTGTTTAAATTTAATTTTGTTGTTGTGTTGTTGTCAATGTCACGTGACATTGCGATATGAGGATTTAGACGCATTTACGCGGCTTTACGCGGAGTTAGGGTAGAAAGGCCTTACTGTGGTGAAATTTCTCCTTGCTTAGTAATTTATTCATCGGATGAGAATTTTAGCAGAGAGAGATACCTTGTTGGATAGTTGATCAAGTATTACGTGAGTTTAGATATTGATAATGGGTCTCTTGGCATTGGGCACACCATTGCATTGGAATGAAAGCAAGGAGCTCGCTGAACATGTGAGAGAACATGGGATTGTTCAGCTGCTAAACTCCTACAATTCGGCAAAAGACAGAAGAGAAGACGAGTTTCTATGGGGAGATGAGATTGAATATATGATGGTTTATTTGAAAAACGGAGAGAGTAAGTTGGCATTAGAAGAGGACGAAGTTCTTGCGAGGCTCGGGGAAGAGGGTACGAAATATCAGTCAACATTAGATAACGATGTTCTGTTTCACCCAGAGTATGGTAGGTTTATGTTAGAGGCCACGCCTTTGAGGCCATACAATGGCCAGCTAGAGAGTCTTTTATACGTAGAGAAAAATATGAAGAAGAGAAGAGATCTTGCTACAAAAGAAATTGAAGATCCTAATGTTTTTCCGTTAACCCTGACTACATTCCCACTAATGGGGTGTGAAGGCTTTTGCTATCCAAACACCAGAGTCCATGGTTCTAGTTCTAAGTCGTTGTTTTTGCCTGACGAAATTATCAACAAGCATGTCAGATTCCCAACTCTTACGGCGAACATAAGACGCCGCCGTGGACAGAAAGTGGCCATCAACGTCCCGTTATTCAGAGACGAAAATACTAGGTCTGAGGCTGACGTCGATCCTTCCATCCCAGTGAGATCTCTCTTCCCATACTCTGACATGGAGGCACAAAATAACGCTGCAAAGCCAAATCACATTTACATGGATGCAATGGGCTTTGGTATGGGATCCTCTTGTTTGCAAGTCACAATGCAGTTGAGCGATATTTTTGAAGCCAGGTATATTTATGATTCTATGGTCAATATTACTCCTTTGTTGTTGGCAGTCACTGCAGCAGCTCCTATATTCAGAGGGCAATTAGCAGACCAGGATGTTCGGTGGAATGTGATTGCTGGTGCTGTTGATGACAGAACTCCTTTTGAAAGAGACGTCGATCCAATCAAAGATCACTCTTTATATGGTGGTCACTCAGACAATGTCAACGTTCAAAAATCTATGAAGAAAATCCCAAAATCAAGGTACGACTCTGTGGACCAATATCTCGGTGACATGGATGCTGCTGGTAAATATGGCTTCTTTGATTTCAAATACAATGATATTTCACCACCTATAAACGAATCTGTTAAGAACAAATTAATTGATTCTGGTTTAGATGAATCTTTAGCTTCTCATTTTGGTCATTTGTTTATTAGAGACCCACTGGTTGTCTTTAGTGAAGATATGGATCAAGATGACACACTTTCAATGGACCATTTTGAAAATATTCAGTCAACCAATTGGCAATCGTTGAGATTCAAGATCCCTTCTCAAAATTCGGGTCCTGGATCTAACAAACCCGGATGGAGAGTTGAAGTCAGAACTATGGAGATTCAATTAAGTGATTTTGAAAATGCTGCGTACTCTGTTTTCACGATCCTTTTGTCAAGAGCATTTATCAGAGATCATTGGAATTGGTACTTACCAATTTCAAAGGTAGAAGTTAATATGAGAAGGGGGCATTCCCGTGATGCCATTCATAGAGAAAAGTTTTGGTTCAAAGTTCCAAAAACAAATCAAATTTCCGAGCTATCTCTTGATGATATTTTCAATGGTTCAGCGGAACTTGAATGGGAGGGTTTAGTTCCTATTGTTGAGCGCTACATTATTGATAGCTGGGGTACAATTGATGAAAGGTTAAAAGCATATTTAGACCTTGTTAAAGGTAGAGCAAGTGGTGAGTTGCCAACAGCCGCCAAATATATCCGTGAAATTGTTCATTCTCATCCAGAGTATAAAAGGGACAGTTTCATTTCAAATGAAACTGGATTTTCAATTTGTGAATTTGCTAAAAAAGTTGGAGAATGCCATTCTGATACATTAAAGTCTTTCTTTGGTGATCACTTGGCTTCTTATGTTTCAAAGATATAGTTGAATATTTATATAAAGAGAATTTTTTATAAAAGTAGTTTGATTAATAACATCTATTTATTAAACTTATTATCTTTAAATACGCAGATATCATATACAATTACATATTCGGTGGAACAATTGATACATTTCGCTTCATTTTCAATTTCGGCGACCATAAGTACCGCCTCTATGATACATTTTGCCAGCTGGTTTATAGAGTTCAATTGGTGCTGAATAATAATCGCTTGAATTTTGAAATGTTAGCACTAAGAACGCCCAACAGAACGTCAAAATAACTAAAACTAGTGCTATTCGGATCAGATGATCTAAAATATAGGCTTTCCTTTTCAAACTCTTATATTCTTCCTTGGTAATGGCTATCGATTCCCTCATAGAAATCTTGTGAGGTTTTGTTGCTTTAGTGTGTTTTAATCATATTCATTACGAGTAACATTTTTTTTTTCAGTGTACAATAGATTTGACATCTTTAATCTAATATAATGAGAGCATTTGATAATCTGCAGAGGTTGGTTGGAAGAATACCATTAAGGGGAAAGGAAAATAATGATTTGATTAATTTAGGGCGATATGGTATGAATCTTATGTTAGAGGGCCGGCATACAAATTTCATTGAATGGAGTGACAAAATAAATGCAAGATACAATAAAGATCCTAATTTAGCCATGATTAGATGCGACTATATACCCAGATCGCAACGATTTATTAGTTGGGTTAACGAACAAACAATTAATGAACCATTAAGTTCTCTTAGAGCTACTGGTTTAACCGTGGTATCAATCAAAATGGATTTACTTTCTCGGAGTCACATAATTAAAGATAGTTATTTACCATTAAAAGAAAGTGAAGCAACTATGTTGTGCATGCTAAATGCCAACATCCACCCGCAATTAGCATTGGAAGATCAGTCTACAGGATCAGCTTTGAAAGACAATATTTATGCTCTAGGTCCCTTAGAACTAAAGTCTGTTCTCCAAACGAAGCTTGGTTTAATACTATATAAAATTTAACCTTGACTACCTTTAATATATTTAGCAATATCCTCGGCAACATCTGAGGAAGCTTCTTTTGAATTAGCTTCAAATGCTTTTTGATATCTATCTCTGATATTTTTTGTAATTTCATCAACGTTTTCAAACTCCCCATTGATCCTATCATCTAGGAAAGTGTACTCTCTTTCAGATTCTAAATCTATGAGGCCATGCTGGTAACCACTATTTTCATCGTTGTCAATATCTTCTTCAATCTCTTCTTCGTAATCACTTAAAACAGAAACGCCGCCATCCTCTTCGTCTTTTTTGGACTTGTCCTTTATACCCAAATCCTTCATTAGATGGTTTAATTGTCTGTCTTTTTTAGCTTGTTCCTTATCCTTCTTCTCCTGCACAATTCTTTCTCTTTCAACTTTGTAGAACTCTTCATATTCTTTGACCTTCAAATCAACTTTATCAAGAAATTCATCAAAGCCAGTACCAGTGTATGCTGAAACACCAACTACATCCAATGTTGAGTAGAATTCTTCTAGCATTAAAGACATCGAATTCACTAATGAAGCCATGTAACCTGATCCATTACCTGAATCTTCATTATATTCACTACTTGATTTGATTGCGTTTTGGAACGCTTCAAAATCGGTCATCCATTCTTTTGCAAACTCAGCACTTTGAACATCTGTCTTGTTAAAAACGACAATCATTGGCAATTTTGTTTTATATAGAATTGAACAAGCGTAAAGCATATTTGACATGAAGGTAGTTGGTGATGATGATCTCGGAGTGTCAATTATATATGCAATTATAGTTGGTGATTCAATAGCAAATGCTTCTGTAATAATGGCCCCAGAAGCTGACCAAACAAAACACTCAATCTGACCTGGTGTATCCACGATGCAGTGTTCGAATTTATCCTTCTTATTACTAATTAATTTCAAAACCTGATCAATCTTTGTTGAAAACAAATTAAGTGAGGTAACAATGGCACCATTTGGTCCTAGGTTATATTGTTCCATAACTTTTTTATATTTAATTGAGTCTCTGATGTCAATGTTACAGCCAAATGGTACTTTATAAACTGCTGGATCAAGATTGATAACATATGGAGGTTTTTCTTTGGAATGGAGATGAGAATTCAAGCGTTGAACAAATGTGGTTTTACCGGAACCTGCCATTCCAATACAGATAATCGTTGGTGGATTCATGATGCTTAACTTATTTACAATTCAAGCAAATTCGAAGAGGAACTTATTACAATGATATCAATAAAAAATTCAAAAAAAATTTTCAGCTACTACATATTCAAATGATAATACATATATTAAAATTGCTTTATGGATGTATAGATTCATGATTATACAGTTGTCTTGTTATACAGTAGTAGAGATATGAGCAATAGATTAATGAAGCAGGTAAAATTGTTTATTTTACAATTACGTTTTCCTGGTTCTGTTTTTGCTGCTGTTCTAATTTCCATTTTAAATATTTTGTGCTATGTCCTATTTTCACCCTTTTAATACTAGCCTTCGTCTCTAAAGCTGATTTCCTTTTCAATGAAAGTAAAGGATCGTCAAATTCTTCATTGATAATTCTATCAGTAATCTTTAATGGAGGAGCTTTGAACCAAAGCAATGGTCTTTCAAATTCACCTTCTTCATCTTCATCTTCTTCATCTTCACCATAATACTTAATCCAGGATTTACCCAATTTTCCAACACTCTGTTCATTTTGAGACTTGAGCGACTTTTTAATTCTTTCAAAGTTGATGTTATCCAATTGTATATATTGATTCTTGATCCAATTTTGAAGTTTCCATTCATTACCGTTTTGTTGAACAAAAGTATTGGAATTAGAGCTTGAAGAGTACGGTGACCATTGCACAGTCTGTCTATTGTAAGGTGAACCAATAAATTTCAAAAATGCCATATTGTGTTTTGGTAAATTGATTCTTTGCTGAAATTTTGTGGTTGAATTTACCACTTTTGATCTCAAGGTATTAAGCTGTTGAGTCGATAAAGACTGGAGCGATGGTGGCTGATGGAAACCTGAAGATTGACCAAAAGTTGTGGAGTTATTGGAACCCATTGGCAAAGATGGCTTTTGAGACTTTGAAAGATCAATAACACTACTCAAATCACTTGGCATATGAAGGCCTTGTGGTTGTGATTGATTTTGTTGGCTTGCCTGGTGTTGCTGAAGATGATGGTTGCTGTTCATACCGTTCATTCCATTGTGGTTCATTAACATTGGTGTCGAGTTTATTGCAATTGGCGTATCAACTATAGCGGAAGATGGAATTCTGATATTGGTTGTTGGAGGAATATAAGTCTTAAACTGGGTTGGTGAAAGAGTTGCGTCAAAATAATGGACATCCTCTTCGTCATTGTCTCTTCTAACAAAAACACCACCAACTAAAGGAGGGGCATTTAAGTTGGAAATTAGTGGTTGAGGAATTGCTGAATGAGAATTAGCATTTGGTGGTAACAAGTGTTTGATTGGAGAAGGAAACTTTTTCAAAACTCTTGGTGAATTCAACGGTTTTATTGGATCTTCAATGTGTCTAACTTCATCAGGTAAGCAAGCTTTCCAGGTTCTGATTTTGGCAAATGACATTTCTCTATCATTGTATCTGAATTCGCAGATATAAAGAGGTCCTTCATAAATCACACCTGGATCACCTTTCAACCATCTTGTGAAATAAGCCACATAACATGGACCAACAATATCGTCAACATTGTGATCTCTATATTGGCCAGTCTTAACAACTTCATTATCAAGGAATAAACGATCATATCTATGAACTGTCCATTCCGGTCTGTAATACCAACAAACATTGACGCGGGATTTACCACCCTCTTGCCAGATTCTAAAAATTTGACCAACGATTGGCTTTTCATCATCATTTGGATTTTTCATCAGGACCCAATTACCAACCTTATATGTCCTACCACCATGGACAACATAAGGTAATGGAGTTCTTCCGGTTTGGTGTCCTGAAATATATTCTGAATCAGGTTTAGACATTTCAATTTGATACAACTTAGAAATGTTTGTTTCCAATAAATCCAGTTTGTTTTTCATAAAATCGTTTGTTGTATAATACATTCTGTTGTTATTAATTAATTTGAAAACATCTGCAATATATTGATCAACAGAAGTATAATATCTTTGTTTAATCAAGCCTTTGATATCCAACATTGAAATTGGGTCTCTAACAATTTTCAAGTAGTCCGGATGATCTTGAGCATTTGGTAATTTATCCCAAAAGGAGACAATAGTTTTAGCGCCAACTTTAATCTTTTTCAAGCCTCTCATGATAGATTTAATTCTTTGCTCGTGTGGTTTGTCAACAATTGGTGGTCTGCCTCTTTTGACCCATTGTTCCAGTGTTTGTCTATTATTAATCACATTAATGTTACTCATTCTTGGTGGAAGATAAACGTTTGGTGCACCTGTCTCTTGAACTCTTGACACATATGTTGAGGGATGATAGGTTGGTAAGCCTAATCCCAAACCCAGATGATTCAAACTGGCCGAGCTATCATTATGATTGTTACTAATGGTGGCTGCAACATTGCTGAGATTGTTATTAGTTGACAAAGTATTCATAGTAGCATTGGGGTTCACTTCTTCCCTCTCTTCTTCTTCTTCCTCTTCTTCTTCTTCATCCTCTTGAGCGACGTTAGGAGAGGCGGTTCTTTGATGAGTATTCAAGCGAATAGTATGAGTAACAGGAACTCCATTGTTCATACCAAGGCTACTTGCATTGAGATCTGGGTGTTGTAAGTGAGGAGAAACAGAGGCTGTACCTGAATTTGGGTTTGAATTTTGTAAAATTGTATTAGACGAAGAAGGTGGTGGAAGTGGCACATAGTTTGGATCGTTTGGAAGAGGTCCCAAATTAGGATAGCCTACATCTTCGTGTCTATATAACCTTTTATTTGACTTTAGCTGTGGTATAACAGTGTCTTTAATGTAATTGTCGAGGATAACAGCCCATTGATAGTAAACGGAAGCTTCGTCATTGAAGAATCTTGCATTCCAATCAATTTGCGTTAAATCTTCAACGAATGTTTGCGGTAACGTGTATTTCCTTGATTTGCAAGCAAGCTTGATCTTTGAATAAGACATCGGTGTTTTAATTATCTTGTAGTAATCACCAAGTGATCTCGATGGAAGAGAGTGGAAAGCTGCTGAAAAGTCAGCACCTTCTGAGTCAACAAGAGCGTATGCTCCATCTAAAAGTTGCAGCAACACGTCGTTAAGTTCTATGCGTTCTCGTTCGCTGATTGACATGGTGTTTTCCAACTTCAATTAAAGATAAAACTTGTTGTTGTTCAAAGGTCCAAAGAAAAATTTCTCCAAATTTTAAAGGTTTCTAATATTTCAAAACAGTTAATTAGGAATTTAGTCACAAAATGTCCCTTTTGTACTCTAAGCTAACAAAGAAGGTTGCCCAGCTAGAGGCAGATGTTTTGCGTGTGGAGAGTTCTTTAATTGAATGTAAAAACGGCGATCTAGGGGTTATATCCACCTCTTTAGGCACATTGAAGCGGTTGTTGATGGAGTATTCTACCTTCATTAACAATCAAACAGATAAGGAAGCTAAGGAGAAGAATCTCAACAGATATAGCAAACTCAATGAGCAGTATCACAACTTACAAGGACGGTTTGAAAAATCTAGAAATGAAAGAGAATTATTAATTAAACAGCAGAGAGAAAAGGAGAGAACAAACCTATTCGAAGAGAGTAATGACAATCCGTATCAGGTTGGCCTTCGTGCAAGTAAAAGAGGTAACAATGGCATAGCTGGCAACGGCAGCAATGGAATAGAAATGATGGATCAACAGCAAAATTCGCTGGATAGAGGTAATGCACAGCTAGATGAGATTCTAGAGATGGGTCGAATGGCTTTCCAGGACATTGTTGAACAGAATGAGATAATAGCAAAAACAAGGGAAACCATGTCAAACTCTTTGACAAAATTGGGTGTGTCAAGAGAAACTGTTGGTAAAATTGAACGCATTCTTTGGGAGGATAGAATTATATTCTATGTTGGTGCCGTTGTGACCATTGTGATCATGTATTATATTTATAAGTTTCTAGGGTAACACATTTATATTGGATAATAGAGCAGGTAATGTTATTGCACAGTCTCCTTTTATGTGAGTGGTACTATTTTGATTTCCTTCTTCCTGACTATTTAACACCATTACTTTACACCCAACTGACTTGGCGATGTCAACGTAACCTAAAGCAGGCCATATATTTTGGGAAACCCCCACTAACAAGAGAAACTTGGGCACTTTATTTATAATAAATTCATCGATGGTGTCGATATCCAACATTGAGACCGTTTCGCCAAACCAAACAACATCTGGCCTCAGTAAAGACTTACATTTGGGACAATATTGTGATCCTTCGTAAGGTCCTTTATAAATGCAATCCCACTCAGTACATTTGACTTTAAATAAAGAACCGTGCAATTGAACGACGTTTCTCAATCCTCCCCTTACCTCCAAATCATCAGTGTTCAGTGAAATGGTTAACATGTTTTCAACTCCCAATTTTGACTCTAATCGCTTTAATGACAAATGCCCGTTGTTTGGTTCAGCATTGGAAGCCTGTTCTCTTTTCCAATTGTGGTAGTCCCAAACCAACTTTGGCGATTGGTGAAATGCATCTGGTGTTGCCAAATCGATTAACGAATGATCGTTCCATATGAGTTGTTCATTGTCTAGGTGGAAGGTTGGGTTTGACAATCCTGAGCTATCTGATAGTTCCTCTCCAATGATAATTAATATTGAATCATTTCCATTTATTACCTGTTGTAGATCATCTGTTATTTCATTCATTTAGAATAGCTATTTGGGTCTTTATAAAAGTTGAAGTTTAAATGCAAACATAAAGGTATATGAGGTTTTGTCTATGTTATATATATTCTATATAACTATTCTCCAGAGTATATATATAATATCAAATGGATTACGCAATAGTAATTCTTCGGCCTGAATGTATTTTTTTTTAGGCGTTTTCTAAAGTTGATAAACCATTAAGACCAAACAAAAAGCCTAACTCTGTTCTTGACAATTGGCCTATCTTGATTCTAGCATTAGGATCAAGAGCACTTTCAACCAATTCTTCCTTTTGTCTTTGTAACTCCATAATTCTATCTTCAACGGTATTTTTAATTAGAATACGATGAATGAAAACTTCCTTCAATTGCGAAATACGATGGACGCGATCGAATGCTTGTCGCTCAACATAGGGATTCCAAAAGGGTTCTAATATAATGACGTGATTTGCGCAGGTCAAGGTTAAACCAACATTTCCAGCTTTTAGCGATAATAGTAAAATCTTGACTTGATTATTTTGGTAGAACTCTTTGATTGTATCATTCTTTGCATCAATTGACATAGTACCATCATATTGAAGAAAATTCAAGTTTTCCTGTTTAAAAATCCTATTGATGATCTCAAAAAAACCAACAAATTGTGAAAAAATAATAATCTTATCATTGGGATTCTTTGACTCAATGTCTCTAATTAATTCTAAACATTTTTTGATTTTAATGCTATATTTGATTTTACCATTATCTTCTTCATTAATGACTTTATCGATTGCATTTGACCTCCAATTTTTGTCACTTACTTTTGAGTTTAAATCAAACCGTTTCCGAATGTCCTTCCACTCAAGACGTTCGTCAATATATAATTCGTATAGTAGTAGATCTACTGATAAGTCATCAATATTTTCTACTTGGCAAATTGAACATTTTGCTGTCTTAACTCCATTCCATTCAGTCAATGCAAAAAGTTGATAAAATTCTGAATGGCAATCTTTGCACATTGGATGACCACATTTTGACAGTAATAACCCATTATTATTATCAATTAAATCATTACATTTAATACACATTAACCCATTCTCTCTATCTCTTTCAATCCTATTAATTGTTACATTCTCGAAAGCTTTCAACGCATCCCAAGATTTTGTAAACTTTTGTAATCTTTCAGATCTATCATTGTTATCACTGATTTTAACTAGATACTCGTGATCGCACGCTTGCCTCATCCTCAATAACAATGTTAGAATTGATGAATAGGTTTTTTTGGTGTTTAGTTGCATTAAATTTGAAACCTTTTTTGCAGATTGAGTTTCCAGAGCTTTGTAAAATTCATTTTCTTCATTCGACATTTCAACATTATCTTCAACAACAGACTTGTTTGGTAGTTCTAAAATTAATTTGTCGTCAATCTTTGTTTCTTTTGTTCGCCTTAGTAAAATGGCTGATAGAATTGCGTGAACCTTTTTTGATCCTGAATTTAGTTTATTTTTGATTGGCAAAGATATCTGATTTTTGAATCTTGAATAATCATTGTATGGTTTCAAGTTGAGAAATCTGATAAGAGGATACAATTCATCAATGTTGTTTTGAATTGGGGTTCCTGACAAGCACCACTTAAAATCAGATTTCAATAAACTCACAGAGATCGAATTTTGGGTATTTTTATTCTTAATATTCTGCGCCTCATCTAATATGATTCTATAAAAGTGTGAATCATTATTGAAAAATGGTGATTTGTAATTTAAGTTTAAAATAGATTTTGAAATTTCTTTACCAGACTTCTGAATTTCCTTCGCAAAATGTTTTTTATATTCCAAACCAAGTGTTGTATAGGATATCATGATGACATCATACTTTGATAAGTCTTCAAATGTCTTGAGTTTATTTTGACCGTGAAATATAAAAATCTTCAGTCTATTTGAGTCTCTTATCTTTAATTCTATTTCTGTTTTCCATTGCTGAAGTAAAGAAACCGGAGCAACAATTAGATTAGTTTTATTGCTCAAGTCAGATGATTTATTTGCTAGCATCAAAGCAATTGCCTGAACCGTTTTACCGAGACCCATATCATCAGCAAGTATACCACCCTTATTGTTAGACTTTTCCATTTTTAATAACCAAGAAAGACCAATCCTTTGATGCTTCATCAAATTGATTATCAGTTCGGGCGGAGTTTGTTCAAGACCCTCTTCATCCACTTCAGTTTCTTTTAAAGTGTCCATTAATCTTTGTAAATCATCAGCTTCATCATTATTGAAAGACATATTGAAGGTATTTCTATTGTTAAAATAATAGTCATTTTCATTCTCATTCTCATCTTCATCTTCATCGATAATAATTGGCTCATTACTATTGCTGACTTGCATATATGGATTAGAAAAAGTAGGGATTTGTGCTCTTTGGAAAGGAGGTGAGTTTGTGTTGCTTGTTAACCTTCTAAGTAGATGATATTTGAAGGGATTGTTGTCAATTGAAAATTTAAACAAAGCATTAATCGTTTCATTAATTAAAATAAGTTCATTTGAGTTTTGTAAATATTTGTTAATAGAAAAGTCGTTTGGTAAGATTATTTGGATGTTGTTCAAGAACTGTAGCCGTAGATTTTCCAATTTTTGAACAGTTGACAAAATCTCTTTTTGATACCTTGATAGAGAGTCAATCAAAATACCAATCTCCCCGATTTTGATGTTTAAACTGTTGATCAAATGTGAAATATAATTTGAGATTTGACTGTATCTCAAAAGTAGCTTCTTGATATGCTTGTTTGAGTTCAACTTGACATTGACAAGATTTAAGATTGTTTTACCGCTATTCAAAACATTCTCCATCAAATTGTAAATTAATTTGAAGTTCCCCAACCTATGTACTACGTTCGATAAAATGGATCTGTATTTTGATCTAAAATTGAAAGCTGATAAGTTCGGATCAATTTTCGAGTTTCTTTCTTGGATTTCTTCCTGTATCGTTGTGAAAGACTTGATCATTTCGACAGAAGAACCATTATAAAACACTGTATCGTAGTTTGGCGGTAGCATATCCTTGATGTCTATCTGATATTTCGTTGGTAGCTGCTTTAAAGGCGGATAGTTTTTCAAAATCTGTTTCACTTGATCGTTTTGCTTCTTAATTTGCTGTTCTCTATTCAAAATAAGCAGGTTCTTTGCTTCACTATTGGTATCTTGCTGCTGCAACTGCTGTTGCTGCTGCTGTTGATTCAACAGGTTCCTTTTATTGATTAAGGCTCGTTTTCGTTTTAGGTGTAATTGAGCTTCTTCACTCAAGCTCGGATGTATGTTAACACTTTCAGAGGTATGGGTATCTTCATCTTCATCACTAAAGTTTGTTAAATCAATCACTATTGGCGGATGCGGTCTCTTCAAGGATTCATTTGACATTTAATAAATATGATTGTGTTTAGTTTTATGTTTATACATGAGGGAAGGAAAAAATTTACGTGTCTTGTATTATCTTTTAGGGTGAAATATACATAGAACTAGTCATCACCGTTGTAGTAATCTAGTAGCTGGCCTAAAATTACATTCATCTTCAGTAGCAAAGGATGCTTGTTATTGAAACACAAACCTCTATCGATATCTGACTTTGCTTGCTGCAGGAAACCAAGATTTGCATTGGCAATTGCTCTTCTGAGATGGTTATCAGCCACGTTAGGGCCTAATAAACAAAGTACTTCAGCGTCTTGAAGAGCTTCGTTGAACATATAAGAGTTGGTGTAGCTGTCGCAACGGCCTAGTAGACAAACGACGATTTCTGGCAATGTCAGCTGGAATGATTCGAATTTAGATCTGGCAAGTGCTAAACCGAGAGCAATTGAGTACTTCTTGCTGGCCTCTTCAAACTTAGCTTGTTTCATCAATCCAGTGGCAGTCATGTGCATCTTCTGGACCATCTGTGTCAGTTGCTTTGAGTGGTTTTCCTTTGTTGGAGGTGGAGGCAGTGGTTTGTTTGTTTGCATGAGATCCTTGTATAGGGTATTGAGCTGGCTGACCTCCAAATTTAGGTCCTTGGCATCAATAGAGGGAGGAGGTGAGTTTATGGTTATTATATGAGACGTTTTGTCATAGCTGATAGGTAAAACAGTCATCTTTTCTGTTCTTGAAATGATGATTTACTTACTATTTACGTGGAAGATTTTTTTCAGCTGTCTTCTTTGATACTGAAATCAAGCAGCAGTGAAATATGGCCAAGTATTACTGTGAATACTGTCAAAATTACTTGACACAAGACTCTCCAAAGGTCATCAATGGTCACTTGCGAGGTAAACAGCACATAATCAATTATATTAGCTATTACAAGAACATCAGTTTACAAAACAACAAGAGGATAATGAAGAAGGACAAAGTTGACGTGAGGATGCCGCCAAGCACATTGAGCTCGCTTCCACCTCCTCCACCTTTGATATAGTGCCTTGGGATTCGAATGTGATGAAGTTTAGGAGAAGCTGAATCACTTTTTGTCAAGAGCTGATTGAATTTGGGTTCTTCACAAGCACTATGGGAGTGTGATGTCCAAGTAATGTGTTGCTATAGATAAAAGGATCGAAGATGGTGTTTGCAAAGTTCGCCTTACAAGCAACCGTCATTAATGGAAAGGGTCCTTTAAGCTTCTGTCTGCATAGTGAGCACAGATTCTATATGATTCACACTCAAGTGCGTATCTTTTAACGTTACTGGTATTAATTGCAAAGATTTGTTGATAGTATGGGTGTCACAGGTATAAAACATAAGGATAGTAGTCGAACGCAGAATTAAAACATCGTTTGCTTTTGTTCTCAACAATTAGTCAAATCAACGTATTGGGAATGCGACAGACGGCATCTACGACCTCTTCGATAAGCTACTGTTAACATCTATTATTCCACAAATAGATAACATTGTATGCAATAGATAATGAGGACCGATAGTCTTCGCTCGCTGGTAATTGATTGATGCGCTGTCTATACAGGTATGGTTGTGCGCGTACATTGGAATCTGGTTCTCCAACTAAAACAGAATCTTTATCCTTATCTGGGTTCAATCTATGTTTTAGAGCTTTGCTGGTTCAAATTGTTTACACAGCAACCTGTGCCTTTCTTACAACATTTTAGATGAGTTGACTAATTATCTTCCTTATTTTATCTCAGTAAATAACGACATATAAACATGCACCACTCCGCAAACAGGAGTCATTTGATCTATGTACGTGTAACTTACAACACACAAATACACAACTCAGTTATAGTACGCCTTCAAATTACTATTTTTGAAAAGCTTCTTACAGAACAAGCCAAGCTAAACTTGCACAGCTTTCTTTTTCCTCTTTCTTCTTTCCCCCCAAAGGTAGCTGCCACCTCAGCTGCAACTACCTGTTCTACTATGAAGTGTATTTGCTCTTTGATGTGAAGTACTGACTACGCTACAGCTATTTTTTGAACTCTATATGGCCACGTTTGCCTAATATTTCAAACCAGCCGTATCCATTATAAAAATTCTCTATAACCAGTGTTATAGAGATTGCAACAGACCACATGCGGTCAATATCCAAGACGTTACCAGGACATTCAACACAAAAGACTACTCACTGCTCACGTAGCATGAGCTTTGCTGAAGGGGCTGCGAAAAACAAAAAAAAACAGGCGCGAATGGCTTGGACCAGCTGATTTGGCAGGTTTAGCGTGGGATTTCTAGAGAAAACAGAGCTGCAGAGGGTGTTTGCGGACGAAACCCAATCAGTTGATTACTCGGCACTTCTACATTACTAAAGTATCTTGCAGCAGTCTTTCAACATTTTTTTATGTGTTTTTCCACCTTTCTAAAAATTTTTTCCCTTGTTGTTGTTGTGTACGAGGAGATCAACAAAAAATTTTTCTCGAACTTCTGTCCTTTGCTTCTTCTACTTTATAGACTTTTAGTTTAACTGTACTTGCAGGATTAACATAACCTACACAACTTTGATTTATATATCTATATATATACATTAAGGAAAAAAAAAAAAACAGAACAAAAATGTCACAACAAACACCACCTACTTTTAAACTTGTCCTTGTCGGAGATGGAGGTACAGGTAAGACCACCTTCGTCAAGAGACATTTGACTGGTGAATTCGAAAAGAAGTACATGGCCACTTCCGGTGTGGAAGTCCACCCAATGTCATTCTTCACTAACTACGGTGAAATCAAGTTCGACGTGTGGGACACTGCTGGTCAAGAAAAATTCGGTGGTTTAAGAGACGGTTACTACATCAACGGTCAATGTGGTATCATCATGTTTGATGTCACCTCCAGAATCACCTACAAGAACGTTCCAAACTGGTACAGAGATTTGGTCAGAGTGTGTGAAAACATCCCAATTGTCCTTTGTGGTAACAAGGTCGATGTCAAGGAAAGAAAGGTCAAGGCCAAGACAATCACATTCCACAGAAAGAAGAACTTACAGTACTTTGACATCTCTGCCAAGTCTAACTACAACTTCGAAAAGCCATTCCTTTGGTTGGCACGTAAATTGGTTGGTAACCCACAATTGGAATTCGTTGAATCTCCTGCCTTGGCTCCACCTGAAGTCGTTGTTGATTCTGCACTTATGGCTCAATACCAAGCCGAAATGGATCAAGCTGCTGCTATGCCATTGCCTGATGAAGATGACGCCGATTTGTAAGAATGCTTAATATAATAATATCAAGTTATAACTTTAATTATTTGTTTTTTTCTTTAACCTGTGTTCTACTTATTATTACGTTTTAATAATCGAATTGCATTTGGCAAAAGGAAAAAACATACTTTATTAACAAACCGTGTTATCATCGCCATAAGCAACTCTCCTAGCCAAACATTGTTGTTAATAAAACTATTACACTTCACAAAACTTATTGAATATTACGTAATTTTAAGCGCGAATTCTTTTTTTCGCGCCCGGGTTACGCAGCCCCGGTCTCAGTGGCAAATCGAAATTTTCCCTCCCCAATGAAACGCCAAAGCGAAAAGTTCAAAATTGTACCCTCTACAGAGACACATTAATCGCATCAAGCAACATGTTGAGACAGTTCTCTACTATTCCACGTCGTTTGAACATCATTTCTGACTTGTATGTCAGTGAACTTAAGGCTTTCAAGCCTTCTGCTATCAAGTCTGACGCTTCAGCTGCCACCAAGCCATGGAAGCTTCCTCAACCAGCTAAGGTTCCAAACGTCGAAGCAGAAAACTCACTTGACGAGTACGCTAGCTCTAAGGTCGAAGTGTCACAGGGTGCCACCGAAGCACAAGAGTACGTTGCAGACTCCTGGTTCGTTTTCCCACAAGAAGTTGAACCAGGTCATGGACACCACTAAAGAAAAAATACGTAGAAGATACCATTGGTGTCTGTAATGATTACAAAGGCGTATTATGATGATTTTAATGCTGCTAATGTGCATGCCACTAGACACTGTGAATTTATTACTACTTATTTATTTATTTATTTTATTTATTCCATTTTCTTAAACAAACACTATAAATCGATAATATCTAAAGACCCTCCGGTAATCTTTTCAACAAGTGAAGCTGCAGAATGGTCGATGTTCAATGAAGGAAACCGCTGCTTTGCACTTTCGTACTCCTTTTGTATGTCTTGGTTGAGACTTGCACTGCTGTTGCTCGTTTCGATTCTGATCTTTGGCAGTAAGTTGCTTGTCTCACCTTTGCTATCATGCTTGGCCTTCTCTACGCTTATAAGATCAGCTTTCGCTATATCTGCTCCCTCTTTGCCTTCAATCTCGTCATCATTGTATTCTTCCTGGACGTCACTAATGTCATTACTTTCAAGAGTATCCACTTTGGTCTCTGCCTTCAGCTCAATCGGCTTCTGTGTTGACGGAGAATTCGATCTTTGAGAAGGAATGGCTGGCGTTATTGGAATAGTAGATGCATTCGATAACGGAATTGAAGAAGGCATTATGGATTGTGTTGCTGATGAGGAAATGGATACCGGCACTGCATGTGGCATTTTGTTTATCGATGCTGATGAAGTTGATACTGGGATCGCATTCAAAGGTCTACGGCTTGGCGAGGATGAGTTCGTAAACGTTTGATTCATGGGGTTTTGTATTGGGATTGGGATTGCAGCATTGTTAGGTGGTGGAAGTTCCACTGGCGGCGACTTCTTTATATGCCCGATGCTCCCAGTGTTATTATTAATTGTTGCACTGGTGCCAGTTGCAACACTGTTATTCGCAATGTTCACTTTACCTATTCCACCGTTGACGCTGCTATTACTTGAAGGAATTATGGTATTTATCATCCCTAGATCCCTGAATGGTGAATACATAGGAACAACACTTGCCGTAAAAGGCTCCATTTTCTGAAACCTTTGTTCGACTGATGGATAATTATACTCCCCTAGCCCATAAAAGTCTTCAATCTTTATCATGTCCTTCGAAACTCCTTCAATTTTTCCAAGTTCAACAATAATTTGATAAATGTTTGGTCTGTATATTGGGTTCTCTTGTAACATCAAGTTGATCAACTTTTTCAACCCCACACTGAAATTAGGTAAACTTGGAAATGAATATGCTGAATGTAAAATACCCAATTCGCCTACTCCCTCAAATGGTGTTATATAATAGCATAACTTGTATAGGAAAATTCCTAGGGCCCAAACGTCGGACTTCTCGTCAATCGGTATCCCTCTATAAAGGTCAATCATTTCAGGCGATCTATATTGTGGAGTAGTCTGATGCATCAGGTCATTATGAAGAATTTGAAATTCTTGTGGCGTTTGTGGTATCCTTAAAACCGGACACGTCGATCCAAAATCACATAGCTTGAAGTTGAAATCTTTGTCAATCAAAACGTTTTCAATCTTAATGTCCCTGTGAATCAATTTCAACAAGTGCATTTCATACACTGCATAACAGATGTCTTTCATTATCTTGATAATTTCAACTTCGTTCAATTTTGTTGTCAATCTTGTGTTCATGAAGTCTAGCAATGACTTGTTGGAACACAGTTCCATCAAGACCAACACCTCGTATTCTCCATTCGCCTCTAGCTTCCTAGCATTCGAATCAAGATACTTAACTATATTCCGAGATCCGCGTAATGATAACCGTTGCATTACTTCCACTTCAGCCCTCAATTGATTGAGACCTTCCTTATTCTTGACAATAACCCGCTTTAGACACAATTCTTCACCATTGGCACTGCCCTTACTGCTTTCCTTCACAACATAAATCTTTGCGAATCCCCCTTTAGATAGATATCTCTCAATAACTACTTTATGATGTCCAACTATAACTTCTTCTCCATTTGCCAGTAGATCTTTATCTTCGGTAATTGTTTCCATGGTTCGACGTCAAGTATATATATATGCTATGTTACTCTATGTATGCATATATTTTGTAAAACTACTATACAACTATATTAGAAGAAGAAAATCATATGCTGCTAAAACATTCTTGACTTTCTCTTCAACTTTGTTTCCAGCTAGAAAAAATCTCACACAAAAATATGATTACGTCAGCTCAGGCAATAACATCCACAACCGCTTGGACATTCGACTTCTCCGTCAGCTTCAAACCATTGGATCCCGCAACGAGGATGAAACCCATGAGTACATTTTAAACACAAGATCACCCTTCTTTTCGTGGTGGTAATCTCACAAATTGAACATTTTCCATCACCTTCACTTTCGATAACGACATCATGCTCCTTTGATTTTAGCGCTTTTGTATTAGAAACACAGGGGTTCACTTTAGTGTTAAACTTTAAAACTTTGACTCTGTTCAACGGTAAACCCCATTCATATAAAATGCTTGCATATTGCTCCCGATATTCGTTTTCTTTTTGGATTAGTTCTTTATCGTATTCTTTTTCTTTGTATTTGAATTGCTCGATTACAATGTGCGGTAACAATGGCTCACCATTCATGTTTGGCGTTGGCCTATTGTTAGTTAACACTGAAACCCTCCTTGACATGATATTGTTGTTGCCATTAGCACCAAACCCCACCCCATTCTTTATTCCTCTTTTATTAGATCCCTGATCTGATTTATATGTCTGGATTGTGCTTATTGATCCGAGCCTACGAACCGCAGGCTTATCGCTAAATTCTTCGCTGTTGATCCTGCAACCTTTGCTCTCCATTTTATTTATATTTAGTATGCATGAGATCATTGCAAGCATTTGAATATCTCCCATTTTCTGAAAGTACTCAAACATTCTCCTAATTATTACTCCATTATTATTAAAGGGATGATTGACACACTTCTTCTTCAAAATCAAACTAAGTATCTCCCAACATTCACTCACAGCTTCATATCCATATTTTTTAGCTATTTGTCCATTATGGAACGCTAGATCATAGCTGCTTGACCCAATAATTCTGTATTCGTATGCTAGCTCCATTTTGGCTGGTATCAAGTACTGAAAGTTGATGGTTTTGACAATGTTCTTCGTTGGTCCTGAATTTAAACTGTTCGTTCTTATTGCATCATTGTTATTACTATTATTATTGGCTAATGGCGTTATTCTTGACCTGTAAATCCTGTCATATAATTGTAACCCATCATCAAATTCATCAAATTCGTATTCGTCGAATTCGTCAACTGGTTTAAAATTATCTTTGTTATTTTTCTTTTCCACTTCCGTAATCAAACTGAAACCACTTTGACCAAATTTTATAACTTGATTTTCACTCTGTTTAGGCAAAAAGAAACAGACCAAATGTCCACTTGGACTCCAAATTGCTCCACACCCCTTTGGTATCGGTGTAGAGTCAAATAATGGCCTATCAAGCGCTACCAAGTCTTCTTCCTCCTCCTCTTCTTCTTCTTCCTCCTCTTCTTCTACTTCTGCTTCTTCTTGGCTCTCTTCAACTCCTAAACTGATAGTATCTTCTATTTGCTCAAAATACTCAATTTCGTTTTCAAGTCCTAATTCCATATCTAAATCAATTTGCTCTCCAAGTAAATACCTCATACACGGTTCTAAACAACATTTACCTAATTCGCAAAATCTTTGTGAAATTTCCACTAGACCTTTGATCATTTCATTCCTTGTTTCATTTTTAAGTTCATGTGTCTCTTCTATCTTGAACTTGGGTATGCCATTTTTACTAGGATATCCACTAGGGAAATTGATTTCTAGTCTAATGAAAATTAAATTATTGTTTTCTTCATTCACTGTTGTTGACCATGGTCCATTGAAAGATATAATTATATTACCAGTTGACACTGAAATTCTCTCGAATCTTAATTTAGAAAACTTGTGGCCAACTGTACTCACTTCCTCACCAAGGTTCAAGGGTTGATAATTACCAATAACTTCTTCCTTACCTAGCTTGACACCAGAAATCCAATTCAAGTGATTGATATCTCCGTTACTCCTCAGTTTGTGTCTTCTCATTATTCTTTTAGTAGAAGTTATGTTGCTAAATGAATTCACCGGTTCATTTCTATAAGTTTTATATTCGTTGTCTGGTTCTGGTGTTTCTATTGTTTTTTGATCAGAGTTTATTTTATTTTCACATTTATCTCTAATTTCGTTATCTATAGGCCAAAGTCTTAAATCACAGTCATTTGACCAAGTCACCAATTGGTATTCTCTTTTATTATCGATTACTCTATTTCTCCACAAGAAATCCCTAATCGGTCCGCTATGGCCTTTGAATATCCATTCCTTTTTGAAAGAGCCCTCATTTGTATAATTTGTTAGCCAGATTGAATCATCACCACCTCTCAAAGGCATGATGCCGCAAATATTTTCGCCAAATGGTACATGTCTTGCTCTTGCAACTGGAAATTCTGTCTCAATACTATATACAGGAGTTTCTTTGTCCAAATTCCAAAATTTCACCGTCATATCGTTAGAACATGTTATGAGCTTACCGTCTGGAGTCCAATTCAATCCATTAATTTTGCCTGAATGTGCTTCAATTCTTTTCAAAGGGTTGGCACCCTTTCTAATATCCCAAACCAGTACAACGTTATCATGTGCAGATGCAACCAAGTTCGGATCCTCGCTGTGCCATTTCACCTGACTAGCACTGGCTCTCCAATCGGTCCATTTTCCAATTGGTCGAAGGGGATTTCTCAGATCCCACTGTAAAATAGTAGAGTCCACACTGCATGTAGCAAGCGTATCAGGATGGTGAGGTGAAAAGTTTATATCAGTTATTGCCCTATTGTGCCCATGCAAAGTAAATTCAATTGCGTTATCAGAGCAGTTATTTAAATTCCACACAAGAGCTTTTTGGTTAGATGTAGAAACAATCCAATAAGGCCTTTCTTTATGAGGACACCACTGAACATCTGCAACTGACCATTTGGTATCGTGCTGCAGCCATCTTGGAGCAGCAAAGGGATCGTCAAGATCGACAATTAGCAAACCTCTGTGTCCAGCCAAAACGGCATCCCTCCCACAAGGTGATAATGACATCACACTTAAGTCCCTTCGATCAACCCGTAAACTTAATGGATTACCGAAGGTGCCATTAATTGTCATATTGTGATTAGTGTTTCCTTATATTCAATTTTGTGGAAAGAGAAAATGATAAATAAATTTCAATATGGTATCTTGATTCATCCTTCTGTTCTCATTTACTGCTTGGTTTTCACAAATGGAAGTGGAAAATCTATGGTATGGATCCAAGGGCAAACTTGGAGTAACATCAAGATGTAAAAATCCGCCATCATCAGATCCTATCAAGAGAGGTTCAAATTTTATCTGTCTGTACTTTGCAAGAGGTGAATGCATCAACAGAGAATGTCAATTTAATCATAGGATACCTAATAGCAGCGACAGATTTAACATCACTGTGGATTGTTTTGGTAGAGAGAAGTTCATTGATTATAAGGATGATATGAGTGGTGTTGGGTCCATTGAACGTATAAATAAGACCCTCTATATTGGATCAATTAACAATATTGAAAATGCTGAAATATTAATTAGTCAGGTCTTTGGTGAATATGGAGATGTTGAATCTATAAAGGTCTTTAAGAATAAACGGATGGCATTTGTGAAGTATCATTTAGAGTCACAGGCACAATTTGCAAAAGAAGCTATGAATTCAAAAAGTTTACTTGATGGAGATCCAAATGAAAAGTTAATAGTCAAATGGGCAATGGAAGATCCAAACGCTAAGACTCAAAAGCAAAATGAGATAGACTTGGAATTGCAATCAAAGATAGCAGCCAAGAATCTATTAGATAAATTAAAAATTGAACAAAAGGTTCATGAAGAAACTAAGTTACAGACTCGTGCAGAACCTGTGATAAATAAGGCGCTATTTTTACCATTAGTCGATGAAAGTACAATCCAGGCTTTCAAGCTTAAGAAAAAAGGGGCTGACCATTTAGAGCTATTGAATGGCTATGAATCTGACTAGTTTTCAATATTCTCAAGCTGAACCTCATTTCTTAAATCAAGTGAAACTTTACTATTACTTTTTTCAATTAACCTCTTCAAGCCCACTAGAACTTCACGATCGGTGTCGGGATCCCATAATGTTATTGAATCTCCCCTTTTGCCACCTCTACCAGTTCTACCAACTCTATGTGTGTACTCTTCAATAGATTTAGACATATGATAGTTGAAAACTAAGTTCACGTCATTGATATCAATACCTCTACCAGCGATATCTGTAGCAATTAAGATGTTGCATTTACCTGACTTGATCGAATTAATGGAGTCTTCCCTTTGATACTGAGTTCGACCTCCATGTAAAACAACACTTGAAATTCCATGGGTATCTAAAAATGCTTGAACTATTTCACAGGTGTTCTGGAAATTCACAAATACAATAATCTTTTGATTTGGGAAACTATTTATTTCCTTCAGAAGAATTCTTAGTCTGATTTTATCGTCGTTGATACATTTGATTGTCTTTTGATTTACAGTTTCAACTGCCTTATTCAATTCACCTATGGTAACTTTTATAGAGTTTTTTAAGTAGTTGTCAACTATTTCCTTTACACTATTTGGCAAAGTTGCCGTAAACATCATCGTTAGTCTTTTGAGCATGCCGTTAATTGGGAATGGATTCAACCTACCATCTGGTAATGATTCTAAAATTTCCTTTAGTTGTTTCTCGAATCCCATATTTACCATTTGATCTGCTTCATCAAGAATTAGATAAAAACATCTGTCTAAAGTAACGTGACCTTGTTTTATACTGTCAATTAAACGCCCAGGGGTCGCAACAATTACCTCGCAACCTTTGCTTAATTGTTTAATATTTGATTCATACGTATGACCGCCAATGATGGACACAACGTTCAAGTTCAATTTAAATTTTAGCAATTCTTGTTCAATTTGCAAAGCTAACTCTCTTGTTGGAGCTAAGATGAGTCCATGGGGACTAGAAAACCCTTCCACTTGTGGTAATTTCAAAATGTGTGTTAATAGCGGTAGTAAGAAAGCTAACGTTTTACCTGAACCAGTTTCTGCTAATGCGAGCAAGTCATCACCTTCTAAAGCTAGAGGTATGGTGGCTCTTTGAATCGGTGTCGGCTGCTTGAATCCGATCATCTGTAACTGATTGACTAACCTGCCATCAATATTAGATTCTTCCCAGGATCTCAACGGTTTAAGCTTCGAATTTGATGTGGTGGTAATATTATAATCTTCTCTCACTATTCTCCAGTCTCTTTCTTTCATTTCTGAGATGGTCTTTTTTGACCAGTGCTTGGTCAATTCTAATGTGTCGTTACCTTGAATTTCAATTGGAGCTAGTTCTTGTTCTATTTCATCACTCTCCTCATCCTCGTAGAGGTTCTCAACATTTTGCACCCCTACTTTAATGTCTTTCAGCACCTTTTTATCAACAGCATGGTTCGACTGCGTCTTTCTTTGTTGCTTCAGCTTCGTTCTCTGTGCCTTTGTTAAGAACTTTGGCTTTTGGATCTTCATATTTACAAGGATTTTAAATCTTTTAAGGAAGAAAGAGAAACATCCGATGGATTTTTAATTGCCCAAGAAGTTAAATTTGATAGAGTTTCTTTACTGAAAAGTGATTCTTCTGGATTTAGGGCTATTATTAATGTCTTCCCACTTAAGGTAGATTGAATTTGCAAGGTGTATTTTCCTGTTTTAATAGTTTGTAAAGGAGAATTAATCAACAAGTTTGTTGACTTCAAATCTTGCAAATTTAAAATAAGCAATTTCAATGAAGAAACCATACCATAAAGTAATTCTTCACTTGCTTCACTTGTTAATAGATCACCCTTGCTATCAAATATCCAAAATCCAATCATTATTCAAGAATTCAAATAAAAAAGAGGCTAACCCCATTTCGTTAAGAAATTTCATTATATATAAAAAATGAATTATATTATAGAAACAAATAAAATAAGATACATATTAAAGTTTAAAGTACATAAATGGGGCAATTAGAATTTAATCCCAATGCGATGTCAAAGTGGTATCCTTTGGGTCATTGGAAATCAATTCTGAGAAATAAAGGACTAAAACTGCAAATATATTTATCCAATTCCAAAATTGCCAAATATGAACATCCCTGTTGTTAAAAACTTGGATCTTTAACCAATTCCAAAATTGATTATCTTCATCAAATTCATGATTATACTGTATCATTAAATTAGTATATACTGCAATGATAATACATGGTGAATATAAGTAAATTAATTGACTTGATGTATTATTGTTGGAATTCTTTATTCCATCGCTGGATCTAACGCTCAATAGTGGGATAATTTTCGTAGCTGCAAAGAAAACACAAATTCTGTAAGCCAATTGTGTCAAAATCGAAAATGTTATGTTGTTCAAACTTATCTTCAAAAAATCCCACAAAGGATTGAAGGATTGCGGGTAATATTTGAACAAAAAACTGATAATTCCGCTTAGTTTAACGTTAAAAGAGGATCCATGTTGCAGTGACTGTTTCAAGTTGATCAACGTGTTATTCCAATTCATTGTTTGATTATCAATTTTTTTAAATTCATTGAAGATAAACTTGAACAGATTGTTTATATTACTCTTGGAGATCTCAGGAAACAATTCGTAGCAGCATTTCACTATATAAGCAACCATTAATGAACTTTCAACTGTATTAGCTCTATTTGAATAAATGGCATAAATGGTGATGAGAGTTGTCAACGTAAACGCACAACCTAAAAGAGATGCATTAATCAAACCAACATGCTCTAAATTGAAGTTAGTAGAAGTGTTTGCATAAAGTTTAAAGACAAAGTAGCAAGAAGTTGATAAAATGCAAGCACTTAATACCAAGTTTATAATCAACCAAGTATCAGATTTTCTTCTTATTAAGTATTGTGTCACTTGACCAAATGCTTGGATAGAAAGCAAGGAACAAAATCCTTCCAAAATAGTGAATAGAGGAGTGGAATTCATCAAAAAAAGTTTCCAAGATTTAATAATTTGATTCCACCAGACCCTTTTCCAAAATGAATCGACAGAAATATCAGAATTCATCTGAAACATAGTCAAAAAGAACGATAAAATAGTTGGCAACAAAAGATATTGGAGATAATAAAGGGCATTTGTCAAAAGATTATGACTTGTGAACACTCTAATTGTGGCCAACATAAAATATGTTAACAAAATAGTTAAAGAATACGCCAATCCACAGTTTAAACCACCCAATTCAAAACTTAAGGGTATTGTCAATATGATATAAGATAAATAAATGGTGGAACCACCTAGTTTAACACCATTGGCAAACCCTCTCCATATTGAATGGCGAACGGGAACCTCTTGTTTCTCCTGAGGCATACTTATTTTCTCCTCAACGTCCAAGGGATCCATTTTTTCTAGTTTTATGCACACACTAGCAGGTCGGACAATCGTTCCACCTATGGTAAGATGATAATAGATAATAGGAAATAAGTTTGAAAAGAAAAAAAAAATTTTATAAGGAAGCTACTTTACAACTCAAAATCTTCAACAATTAGTGAAAAGCACAGTTTAATGAACGAATTTGGAGCTGCAAATACTACTACTAGAACAAAGACACTCAAAAGGTCCAAGTTTGGTAGAAATGAAAAGAGAAAAATTACTAGAGTAACGAATAGGAGGGTCAACAAACACGATGATTTGATCAATGAAAAGTTTAAAGAAAGTAATGAAGACAACTCCGAGGTCGATGAAGACAGCGAAGAAGAGTATGAAGAAGAAAAAGAAAGTATCGCTTCAAAGAGGAACACGAGTTCCCAAAACCAGTTAGCTTATTCTGCTCTTGTTACATTATTAAACAACAAAAATGATGAAGATGAAAACGGAAAAGATCAAAATGATCATATTGATGACCAAATGGAAAGTTACGGGGGCGAGGAAAATGCAGGTTCAGACTCAGACGGTGTTGAATTTGATTCATCTGAAGATGAAGCAACAAAGGAAGGCGAAGATGATGATAATGATGATGAATATTTGAACAAATACGATGCGTTCAATATTCATTTTAACGATGAACAAAAGATTGAGGATTCTGTGAACGCTTTCAAGGAAACCAAACGAAGTATTCATTTATTGAAAAAGAAAGAGCTCAAAGGTTTTAGTGGATCCAGATATGTGAAGTTGAAATACGGATATCCAGAAATTACTGCAAGTGAAGAACTGGAATCAGGTAATGATCTGAAGACTAAACTGAAGTACCATAATGTTAAGCAAAGAGTCCAAGAGAAGTTCAACGAAATCAAAGATATGGGAGCACTTGATGAATCACTCATTGAATCCATGTTAACTTATGAAACGATCGATTTTCAATATTATCACGATCGTAACATCAAAGAAAAATATCAAGATTACTATACGCTTCATGTTTTAAATCACATCATGAAGACTAGCGACTCCATTTTGAATAACAACGAAAAGAAGAGTAAAGCATTAAAGCAAATAGAAGAGGGAATAATTAAGCCTGAAGATGAGCCTGAATTCAGAGACCAAGGTTACTATAGACCCAGAGCACTAATTATCTTACCAACTAGAAATATTGCATGGCAAGTTGTCAACAAGTTGATCAAAAACTCAGGTGTTTCAAATGTTGATAACAAAAGAAAATTTCAAGATCAGTTCTATGATGATTTTAGAGTGAACAAATTGATGAAGACAAAAAAGCCAGAAGATTTTGAAGAATTCTTTGATGGTAATGCCGGTGATTTCTTTACCTTAGGTATAAAGTACAGTAGAAAGAGCATGAAACTGTATTGTAAATTAGAACATAGTGACATTATTATTGCATCACCATTAGGTTTAAAGATGATCATGGATAAATTCCAAAATAAAAAGAACGAACCTGAATTTTTGAGTTCAATTGAGGTTTGTGTTATTGATAAAGCAGAGGGCCTCTTAATGCAAAATTGGCAACATTTAAGTGACATTTTGACCAAAAAGTTGAATGCACCACCAAAAAATTTTGATGGCTTGAAGATTGATTTCTCAAGAGTAAGAATGTGGGCCATTAATGATCTCTATCCTTTTGTCACACAAGTCATTTGCTTTAATAAATATATGACCCCTGAATTGATGTCAATTGTTAAAAAATCAAAGAATTTGATCAGTGGATCGTCCATTTTCAAAAGTGTTGAAGATGAAACAGTAATCAACAATTTTAAGAGAGGTATGGTCAAAAGAGGATTAGTTAATAAATATGAAACGCTGAAACAAACTTTCATGAGATTCGATATTGATCTACGTGAGTTACAAAATGAACCAAATAAGAGATTTGACTTTTTCAAAAATGTTACTTTACCACAGATAATGAATAAGTCATCATATAATTATGGAACCCTTGTTTACTTTGCTTCTTACATCGATTATCTCAGAGTTGTTAAGTACCTCGAGAATGAAACCAAGGTGTCATTCGTTGCTATTGACGAATATTCCAGCAGATCTAAGCTAGACAGAAATAGAGCCTTATTCAATGCAAGAAGTTCAAGTGCTAAGCTAATGTTGTACACAGAGAGACTTCACTTCTATAAACGTTATGATATAAAAGGTGTTAGAAATGTTGTCTTTTATCAACTACCAAGTGACCCTGATTTCTATGAACAAGTCTTGAATTTTGTCGGGGATGAGAAGACAAGAATTGAAGAAGTTAATAAACTGCAAAGGCTGAAGGGTGAAGAGGAGGAAGATTCCATGGATTTGAATCTTTGTATGGTTCGTGTCTTGTTTGATAAGCTGGACATGATGAAATTGGACAAAGTTGTTGGTATAAAGATGGCCCATTCATTACAAACTGGGGACAATGAAACCTACGAATTCCATTAGCTGAACTATTTTCCTTTAAAATTAAAGTAACTGATTTATAGCCATAATTAAACAACAGATAGAAATATATGGACTCAAACGTTCACCAATCCTAGCGCATTTCCAGAATACGCCCAAGACACCTGTCTTATTCCTGTCTAATACAGCAGGCCACATTGAATGAATGTAGGTTGATGTGCAAATCAGCAAAACTAGCACCTGTAGAAGAGAAGAAAAATTGAAAAGGGCACTCTTTTAAAGCGAGTTAGTATTCATATCCAATAGTCTGTGGAATATAGGTCCTGTAAACGTACCATTGAAGGTCAAAAATCGGAACTTTTAAAACAAACATCAAAAAAAGATGTTGATAAATTTGCAAGCAGAAAAATTAAGTAAATACATTAACTAATTTCTTAAATATCAAAAGAGGTGGTTTAAAAATGGACGTGTTTGAGTTTGAAGACGCTCCGTGTGAAGAGGAGTTATATGATAAATTTGTGCCCACTTCGCAGGATGTGATTGCAGATTTCGTATCTCGTTTGGAGTTAGATGAAGCACAAAAACAGGACGTAATTGAAAGAAATGCAGATAGTCCTAACAAGATCAGGTTTAACAAGAACGTGGTTGGTATGTATACGCCTCCCGAGAACTTTGCAAGAGTTTGTGACGGTGTTTACAGATCATCCTTTCCTAGAATTGAAAACTTTGGATTTTTGAAGACTTTGAAGCTCAAATCTATCGTGTGTTTGATCCCTGAGGAGTATCCAGCAGAGAACTTGGAGTTCAATGAGAGTAATGGTATACAGTTTTTTCAGATTGGGCTGAGTGGAAACAAGGAGCCGTTTGTGAAGATCAAACCTAAGCTGGTTACCAAGGCCTTGAACATCATTATGGATCCTAAAAACCAACCGGTATTGATTCACTGTAATCGAGGCAAGCACAGAACAGGATGTGTCATTGGATGTCTGCGTAAGACCCAATTGTGGTCGCATGTGATGATCTTTGACGAGTACAGGAAGTTTGCGGCGCCAAAGGAAAGGCCGCTAGATCAACAGTTCATTGAGATGTACAACGAAGATGAATTAGATTAATAAATAAACAGAGGGAACTATAAAAGATTGGTTGCTTGCAAGCCGTAAACCCCAGCATTGACGAGAGCAAGAGACGCCAAAACCTTTGGATACAGTTTGAAGTTCCACAGTGCCTTCTTCCAGTTGGAGAGGGTGTAGAGCGTGGACCAAACTGCAACAACGGCAGAGCCATTCACCAGATCGTTGTCGTAGACCATGAAGCCACCGAGGCCAATAAAGGAAGAGAACACAGCAACCTGAACGTTCGATGGGTACGGACTGAGTTTAGATTGGACAGGTCTTAGCAATGGAGACATTGCAATGCCAGCAGTGAGAGCCCAAGCAGGCAAAGGGGACTTTGAGTATCTATTCAAGAAGTCTTTGTATACAGGAGTGGTGCTGTTGGTGATGGTAGGTGGTGTGGTGGTTGTAGACATATTTATAATTTAATAGAACAATGAAAAATGAAGATATAATATACTTAAAAAAAGTTTAAAAAAGACTAATATACAATTAAAGGAAATGGAAAGGGGAAGCGACCTTAAGATCTTTCACCTCTCAATCTTCTGGCCAATTGGATATCCTTCTTTTGGATAGTAACTCTCTTGGCGTGAATGGCACACAAGTTGGTGTCTTCGAAAAGAGAAACAAGGTATGCTTCAACGGATTCTTGCAAGGCACCGATGGCAGATGATTGGAATCTCAAGTCGGTCTTGAAGTCTTGTGCGATTTCTCTAACAAGTCTTTGGAATGGCAACTTTCTGATCAAAAGTTCGGTAGACTTTTGGAATCTTCTGATTTCTCTAAGAGCAACAGTACCTGGCTTATATCTGTGAGGCTTCTTGACACCACCGGATGGTGCTGACTTTCTAGCAGCCTTGGATGCTAATTGCTTTCTTGGTGCCTTACCACCTGTGGACTTTCTTGCTGTTTGCTTGGTTCTAGCCATTTTTGATGTATTGGATAATGATAAGAACGGTATCTGATCACTAATGACAAGGCGAATGCGAATCCATTTATATAGGATTTCACAGGGGCGCGGACTAATTTTTACTTTCTACGCGAGTAAACCTGGGGCCGGGCCCATCTTTACCTTCTCGCGAAGTAAACTTCAGTCCGGGCTGAAATTTAACATCGTACATAGTAAAAATAGGTACGCGTCTCGTTTGACACTTATATAAACCCATTACTTTCCCACTTTAATAGAGGCTATAGATTGAATTGTTTAGTATCCATTAGTGGTTTTAAATATCTTAAATTAACTAATAAATTAACAAAAAATGTCCGGTAGAGGTAAAGGTGGTAAAGGTTTAGGTAAAGGTGGTGCTAAGAGACACAGAAAGATTCTCAGAGATAACATCCAAGGTATTACCAAGCCAGCTATTAGAAGACTTGCCAGAAGAGGTGGTGTTAAGAGAATTTCTGCCCTTATCTACGAAGAAGTCAGAGCTGTGTTGAAGTCCTTCTTAGAAAACGTTATTAGAGACGCTGTCACTTATACTGAACACGCCAAGAGAAAGACTGTTACTTCTCTTGATGTTGTTTACGCTTTGAAGAGACAAGGTAGAACCCTTTATGGTTTCGGTGGTTAAATTTAATATTTATTCGCTTTTATTTAGTTGTATATTAGGTTTCTTTTAAATTGGATTAAAAACAAGAATTTCAGTAATGAACACAGTAACTGTAAAACACTTACGTCAAGATGACTAAACTTTTTGGTCTTATCACACGCAAAATTTCCCGATTGGGATACTGCAACATTTGTTGATAGTTTACATGTTGCTTTGATTCTTCGAATATTGTTACTAGTAACATTACTTTTACTTAATATATATACATTTACACTCCACCTAGTGAAGTCTCATATATAGGAGGTATTATTAAGCGCCAATGGCTTCCTTCAAAGTCTTGGCAACTTCTTCGATGAATTCTTCAGTGGTAACATACGAGGATCTATCAGTTTCACCCCTGGCCAAAGCCAAGTCCTTAGTCATCTTACCCCTGAGAACGGTGTCAATGACAGCCTTTTCAAGATCTTGTGCAAACTTGACAACAGCTGGTGTCTCGTCAAGTTCACCTCTCTTGATCAAACCTCTGGTCCATGCAAATATAGATGCAATGGAGTTAGTAGAGGTTTCCTTACCTTGTTGGTGTTGTCTGTAGTGTCTCGTGACGGTACCGTGAGCAGCTTCAGCTTCGAATGACTTACCGTCAGAGGAAACCAAAACTGAGGTCATCAAACCGAGGGAACCGAAACCTTGTGCAACGATATCAGACTCAACATCACCATCGTAGTTCTTCATAGCAATGATAAAGCCACCCTTGGACTTAACCATTTGAGCAACCATATCGTCGATCAAACGATGTTCGTACCAGATACCCAAAGCTTCAAACTTCTCCTTATAGCTTTCGTTATAGATTCTTTCAAATGTGTCCTTGAACAAACCGTCATACTGCTTCAAGATGGTGTTCTTGGTAGACATGTACAATGGCATCTTTCTGTTCAAAGCAAGTTCAAAGGAAGCGGTGGCGAACCCGAGAATTGATTCCTCTGTGTTGTACATACCAAGGGCAACACCCTTACCGTCGTAGTTATACACTGGGACTTCGATTGGCTTGGAGCCGTCCTTTGGTGTGAAAACGAGCTTGAGCTCACCACCACATTCTGGTGTAACAATGTTTTGGCACTTGTACTGATCACCAAAAGCGTGTCTACCAATGACAATAGGCTTTTCCCAGTGTGGAACAATTCTAGGAACGTTCTCAATGATGATAGGCTCTCTGAAGACAGTACCGCCGAGGATGTTTCTGATGGTACCGTTTGGAGACAACCACATCTTCTTCAAGCCGAATTCCTTAACTCTGGCTTCATCTGGTGTGATGGTAGCACACTTGACGGCAACACCGTACTTCTTGGTTGCATTGGCACTGTCGACAGTCACCTTGTCGTCTGTTTGGTCTCTGTACTCGATACCCAAGTCGTAGTATTCAAGGTTGATGTCTAAGAATGGCAAGATCAACTGGTCCTTGATCAACTTCCAGATGATTCTGGTCATTTCATCACCGTCCATTTCCACAACAGGCGTCTTAACTTGAATCTTTTCGAATGCCATGGCTGTATTACTATGCTTTAACTTTGCTCAAAGGAAAAGGCGTGTTTCCGGCAACATCTTCTATTGTGGAACTCACCGCCTTTTTAAATGCTGAGACTCTACGACCACAATAGCGGGTAAAATTCAGGTTCCGATTTCGGCATTTGATCTTTCTCCCCAATTGCAAGGTCACGTGAGAACTCCAAATGCACTATCACTTTAATTAATTACAGGATAGCAAAGATAGCAGTTGTTACTGTTACTCACTGCCCGTGGGCATCTTGCAGTTCCATTGCGGGGAACTAAGGCTTTCGAATTGTTTCGAAAAATCCCCGGTTTTTAATGCTGTGGCATTACGACAGACCCTTTGTTGGTGTAAAATGAATTGAATGATAACTGGCTTTTGTGATGTTGCAAAAAGGCCTAACTTAGTACATTTAAGTGCTGAAGTGCCATAGAGTTCACTAGAATAAGTTTAAGTAAATATTGTAATTTTACAAAGATATTGGTAGTTTTCAAAGTAATAATTTGAAGACACTCTCATTGGTTAAAAAGAAATCATTGATTTGGTTTCTAATGTCAAAAAAAAACAACAAAATAAACCTTATTTATTGCTTGAAGACATCAAGTAACAGCCAAAAAATAAACACACCTATCTTGTGTTTTCCATTCAGTAGACTGGCCAAATTGTACGCGATTTGCATCAACGAAACAACAGTGTACCCTTTGATGCTGAGCGTTTTCGTAATACTCCGGAATACGAATCTCCGTCTGATCACTCCGAGAAAATTTGCCGCCAAGAAAAGAAAAAGCATAATTTATCCGCTAACAAGCATGCTAATGCTCAGCAGGTAGATAAAGGAAATGGCTCTTATATGAATTTAATACTTTTTGATGTTAAATTAAAAACTATCAGGTTAAACGTTTATATATATATATAATTAGTAAGTCATAATCTGCTACCAATCATGCCATTACAAAGAGGCGCCGTGGTTAATATGCACAGCTTTAACTTGTTGGAAAGCCCTCAAACCTTCTTCACCAAGTTCTCTACCAATACCACTCATCTTATAGCCTCCAAAGGGCATTCTAAAGTCAGCAGCAAAGGTGAAATTGACAAACACTTGGCCACTGTGAACCTTGGTGACGTAGTTATGGGATTTATTCAAATCCTTGGTGAAAAGGTATGCGGCCAAACCATATTCGCAGTCATTACTCAACTTGATCGCTTCTTCTTCTGTAGTGAACTTGGAAACAGCAACAACAGGTCCAAAGATCTCCTCCTTCACAATTTTCATATCTTGGTTACAATCAGCAAACACCGTTGGCTCAATGTAGTAACCGTTTTGATTAGTGTGCTCAGGAACTTTACCACCAGTGACAAGCTTTGCTCCCTCTTTGATACCGATATCAATGTAATTCAAAATACGTTCGTGTTGAGCCTTGGAGACCGTTGGACCAACAGTGACGCCATCTGTCCACTGATCTCCTTGTTTGTAGTTGTTTTCTAGGAAGTCTTTGTATTTCAAAAGAAATTTGTCGTAAATAGTCTCCTGTACATAGATTCTTGAAGATGCAGTACAGATTTCACCTTTGTTGAAGAAGATACCAAAAGCAGCCCACTTCACCGCCTGGTCCAGATCTGCGTCGTCGTATATGACTAGCGGAGATTTGCCTCCACATTCCAAGGTGCAAACCTTCAAATTCTCAGCGGCTGCCTTCTGAATTATCTTACCAACATTTGTTGATCCCGTAAAGGAAACCTTCTGGACCTTGGGATGTCTTGCCAATGTGTCACCAGCAACGGCACCCAGTCCACATGTGACATTCACAACACCAGCTGGCAGCCCTGCTTCTAAAAATATTTCACACATTCTCAAGGCTGATAGCGGTGTCACTTCACTTGTTTTGACAACACATGTGTTACCAGCTGCCAGAGCTGGCGCAATTTTCCATGCAAAGGTCGACATAGGGAAGTTCCATGCAATGATGATACCACAAACACCTAATGGTTCGTGCACGGTGTAAGTGAATTTGGTTCTCTCAGTTTCAATGGTGGAGCCGCTTTGAGCTGTGATCGCCTTACCAGCATAGTATCTGAACACATCCGCACAATGTAAAACGTCATAGATAGCGTTGGAGCTCTTTGGCTTACCACACTCAATAGCCTCCAAGTCGGCCAAATGATCGGAATGCTTTACGATCAAGTCTGCAATCTTTAGCAAGTATTCAGATCTCTGTTTACCACTCAACACATTCCATCTTTCCTCGAATGCCGCTTGTGCAAAGTCAATAGCCTGATTGATGTGTTGTTTGGAAGCTAATGAAACGTCACAAATGACTTCTCCATTACCAGGATCAATCACATCAACCTTTTCTTCAGACTCAACAAATTCGTTATTGATGAAGAGGCCTGTTTGTTGTTCTCTTTTGTTCCCATTTGGGATGGTGATTGTCTTGACACTCATTATTTACTCTACCCTTGTTCTGTTACTAGATGTCCACTCAAACTAGGATGCTATCTTCCTTTTATACTCTTGCAGTGCCAGAAAAGTTCCCAATTTGGAAAGTGTATCCATATCTCATCACATCGGCAAAGTGATGGATTACGTAATCAAAGGGACTCACATCTCTTACTTGCTTCATTACATATTAGAGTGAACCTAAAACGACACAAATTGCTCAACATGGATAAGACACCAGCTTCCCCCAGAGCAACTGGCCATGTAAATCATTATGTTGGACCAGACGGCCTGATACCCGAGGATCTAGAGAATGCAATTGGCTTGGATATAGATGATGATGATGATGATGATGACGATGACGAAGAAGAAGATGTGGATATGGGAGATGCAGAGGATTTCGAGGTCATTGACACTGTACACGAAGAAAGCTCACGAGTCAGTGAAGTCATAAAGAGAGAAGTCAACAATGAGGATGAAACACCTGTCATTGATTTTACGGATCCAATAGAAGCCAATGTGGCGCCAGTAAATCCATTTGGGTCTAATAACAAGTTGAACTCATCAAAACCAGTGGCAATAACAACAGCGGCAGAAAATCGAACACCATTGAATGACAAGCAAGTACAGAGATTACTAAATTATTTGGATAACAAGTTGATGACCATACAAAGATCGTTTGTACAATTTCTTTCTAAAAATGATGATGCCCCTAACTGGCGACAGTTGATTCTTTTGATCGACGAGCTGATTGAGTTTATTTGGTTTTCCATTACTGGTATCAAGGGCATAATTGGCGTCAACCATTTGAACGTATATAATTTTAAAACCACTAAACTGAAAATTAACAGCAGTCCCATCGAGTTACCTTCAGATATGAAATTGAACGGATGCGAACATTACTTGATCACATTAATGGGTGAGCTCATCAACTATATTGTTAAGTATAATATCGATCATTATGACGATTGGTTACTTACTTTACAGTTGCTCGGTAAAATCGACGATATGATCTGTATTTTTATTGATTATGGCGGTTTGATATCGCAAACAGACAAGATCAGAATTAATTCGATTATCCAACGAACTAAAATCGTCATTGTACAACTATTTGACAGATTTTCAAACAAATCGATCAAAGAGTCAGACGAAATACACTTTGACAGAAATCAAATCGACAATTTCCAAATTTTCGTTGGAGAAGTTTACGAAGGTTTATCAGACAGAACATCGATTTAATTGGTTGTATATGAATTTCTCTATATTAAAACGAAATTAAAAGTTAAAAGCTAAAAACAAAACAAAAACTAAAACCCATTTATCAACATTTCAAATGTATTTTGCGTGTTTTCATTGAAATCCAAACCCCAAGATTCTTCTACCTGGTTAACTAGTGCCTCAACAAATGTCATTTTCAAATCATATGAAATTAAGTAAAGCTCTTTACTAATAAACTCCCTTTGTTCTAACGTTGTTGAAGCACATGCTGCGATGAATAATGGGAATATGAACATATATTTTGGAATAATTTCTTCAGTGGATGCAGAAAGGTTCAAAAAAGATTCGTAATAATTAATGAATTGGTCCAAATAAAAACCAATAATTGGATAGTTATTGCTTACCTTGGAGTCATATGTCTTCAAGTAAAGAATTTCTAAACTCATGTACGAGAGTCTCGCAAATTCGATAATTGAATTAGTTGCATTGTTATGGTGTGACTTGACGCCTGCGTTCAAACCTAGCACTTCAATAGTGGTATTTTGGGTATTATCTAATTGAATTTCAGTTGTTTGCAAAGTTGTCCAAATCATAGAAATATCAGACTTAAGCTTCATGAGTTCCTTTTTCCTATCTTTTTCTTCAAAATGAGAGTTCCTTATCATCCATGATAACTTTATTAAACAAGTGAATATGTTATAGATTGAAGTTTCTAAAACTTGGGTCAACCAGTTTTCCTTAACATTTGTTTCGAATATAGAAAGAAAATCGCTGTTATATTTGTTAAAGATTTCGAATGGTGAGATCAAACAGTCTTTTATTGGTTCAAAATATATCAACATAGGATATGAAAACAAAAATTCGTAAAACAATGTCTTGTTTAAAGATTCCAAATTAATGATATTTTTATTTTGAAAAGAGGCTCTTGTGCAAAGTGACATTTTGTTTTCTGCCAATGTTATTGTTTTGATAGCCAACGATTCCCATGTTTCAACCAGTTCCTTGTTCTCCTTAATTATATCGTTGGCCTTCAAACAATGCCTTTGAGCGCTTTCACTTTTACCCATCAACGAACACCCATTGGCATATATTATTTCTCTAAATGATGCTTCTAGTGGGCTCTTAATTGAGACATTAGGTAAATTTGTTTGTGGTCTATAGGCCATCAAATCGTCATATAAACGTTGCTCATTGACGTTTTCAAATATTTGATATTGCTTAATTCCCATGTTTAGCACGTCTTCAAAGTTTTTGTTTGGCTTCTCGTGTTTATAGTTTGGTATCTCGAAGACGGAGCAGCGCTCCCTTGGTATATCCACGATTTCAAGGTTCTGGTCCATGTTCTGCATATTAACGTTTTCCACATCGATTTTGATAGACGGAACAGTCTTTAGGTTTACCAAATTTCCTGCCGTTGATGTTGCTTTCCTGTGTTCCGGCCATGTGCATTGTAGAAAGTTCCTTTCACAACCTGCGCAAATAGGACCTCTTTCGTCACATTTCTTCTTCCGCTTCCTGCATGTCAGGCATCCGTTCCTTGATCTAGTTTTCGGGGCCCCACTTATAATCCTCCTAGCTCGCTTACCGTCCACTTTGGTCATTTATTGTGCGTCCTTATGAATTTGTTTTTATCAATATATAAGAACATCGTCTTATGATGGGGGAGTTAAAATTTTTTTTCTTTTAACTAAGTCATCAGAATCCATGAATTTTGCAGATATATACTTTAATCATATCAATTGATAGAATAATAAAGTTTCGACATATTCTTTTCACCTTCAAAATGTCAAATTTTGTTTGAGAGTTCTTAGTTGGCTTTTATTATACGATAAAGAGTCCAAATCTTTCAAAATTGACATATTTATGGAATAAACGACTAAAAATGACGCGTCTACCTTCCTAAAGAAGCAGCGCGGTTCAGCATTATCAGATCCATAACCCAAAATGGTTACAATAACCGGCACTTTTTTGATATTTAAATATCAATGAATGTCACCCAACATTGGTGGCATTGACAGCCGGTTATCTAGCGATAAATAGCAAAAAGCAAGTAAAGAAAAAGAAATACAAATGGAAACCGGTGCTACATCAGTCGATCATCTATATAAGTTTAAAGATGACGTCTCAAACGAGACTCTCTTTGAATCATGGAAACCAAAAATTAAGGCATATCGTGAAGCCCTAGATAAAGCTCAACCAACCGAGCTACGTGTACCATCTGACGATGTTCCAAAGAACCTCGACTCTTCTATTTTCAACACTGTTGACTACATTTTGAACTCAAAAGCGATTTCTGATGAAGAAAAGGAAATCACGGAACTCACAGCAACAGAGCTATCAGCTAAGATCCAGAAAAAGGAGTTGACCTCTGTTAAGGTTTTGAGCGCCTTTGTTCACAGAGCAGTGATTTTAAATCAATTCACTAATTTTGCAATGGAGTTTTTTATTAATGAAGCTATTGCAAAAGCAAAGGAACTTGATGAGTTTCTCGAAACCAATGGGAAGCCCGTGGGTCCATTGCATGGTATTCCAATTTCTTTAAAGGAACAAATTGGTATGGCTGGTAAAATTACCAACGGTGGTTGGGTTGGTTGGTTGGACAACATTCCAGCCGAAGATGCCACCACTATCAAGACCTTGCGTAAATTGGGTGCTATCTTTTACGTCAGAACCAATCAACCACAATCTTTAATGCATTTGGACTCTAATAACAACATTATTGGTAGAACTAGAAACCCATATAACTCTCTTCTCACCTCAGGTGGTTCTTCAGGTGGTGAGGGTTGTTGTGTTGCGGGTAAAGGTTCCCCATTAGGTGTTGGTACCGATATCGGTGGTTCGATTAGAGCGCCTGCTGCCTTTGCAGGTTGCTATGGTCTAAGACCAACAAGTAGAAGAATATCAACATTTGGTGGTGTTTCAAGTGGTAAGGGTCAAGAATCTGTTGTTGCAGTTGCTGGTCCTTTATCAAATTCTATTGACGACATTGATTTGTTTATGAAGTCTTACATTAACGAAGGTAGGCCTTGGGATGATGATCAATGGTGTCTTCCAATTCACTGGAGAGACGTTTCAAAGCCTGAACCAAAGGATATTACCGTTGCTATTATGAGTGATGATGGATTAGTGAAACCACATCCTCCAATTGCTAGAGGTTTGGAGTTTGTTTCCAAAAAATTGAATGATGCTGGTGTCAATGTTGTTGAGTTCAAGCCAATTGAAACTCCAGAAGCATACGAGGTTGTTAACACTCTTTTCAGTTGTGATGGTAATTTTGCTCAAAAGGATATGATTAGACCAAGTGGTGAACCACTATTACCATTGACCAAATGGGCTCTTTCTTTTGGTAAAGGTGATGAAAAGCTTTCGATTACTGAAAATAGAGAACTAAACTACAGAAGAGACGCTCTTAGAAAGAAGTACAATGACTTTTTTGTTAAGGAAAAGGTTGACTTCATCATTTCACCGACTTACGTTGGTGTTGCACCTGTTTGTATCGATGATGGTAAGGCTGGTCCTTTCTACTGGGGTTACACCGCACTCTTCAATATCCTTGATTTGCCAACTTTGACTTTGCAAACAGGCTTGAAGCAAGATCCACAGCTAGATGCAAAGGATGATAGCTATAAACCAAGAAGTGAAATTGAAAAGATTGAACACGATAAATATATCCCAGAACTATTCCAAGGTGCTCCAATCGCCTTCCAATTATCTGGAAGAAGATATTTTGATGAAGAAGTCGTTGCGTTTGGTAAAGTAGTTGATGACATTTTAAAAGCCTAGGTCCCTTTGTAATTAACATAATATTATATTTTAAAATACACATCTTTATAAACTAAACATATTTATCATTTTAACTCGTACTCTACTCCAACACTGGTAAAAATTGACCAACGATCAACATCGGTATATCAAATGCATCTCGCTTTATGGTCCAGACACAACAACACCTCAAATAATCGTTATCATTCGCTTTCCTTAGATTACAATCGGTAAGAAATGTGGCGTTCAAGTCACCAAATGCCAAATCACTAAATGATCTGAAATATTTTATTGTGCTTTCATCATCCATCAATTCGACAATGTAAGTTCTCTTGCTCAATAAGCTCATTTTTGAGTAACCAGTCATTACGCAGAAAGCATTGGTTAATGCAACAATTTCCCCTGTACGTCTCCAAATGATTGTTGGCGAGGGTGACATCGAAATTAAGTGTTCATATTCTAAGAGTGTTCTTTGAAATGACCTTTCTGTGAAAATCAAATCATTCTCATAAAGGGATTTCGTTGCACTAATAAAACTTGGTCTATATTTGGCCATGCATTTAGCAATTTCCAAAAGTTGCAATTTATTAAATCTTCTTTTCAAATAAGCAATCAAGGCATGATAGGCCAAAGGATATTGATATGATTTAACGATACTAGTCAAGTAAATATCGTCAGGATGCTTAATAACATGTCGCATAATTAATGGTGAAGTGTATTCATCAGTTTGCTCAACATTGCTTGAAATTTCACTAGCTGTATTGGGCATTTGCGAGTGATTCGGATTGAAAACAAAGGCATTCGGTGTTCCATTGTTCTTGTACGAGGACATCATTGTTCCATCTTCCAAGTTGATTTCAATGAAGGGTCTTGTATCTTCGTCATCGGTATTTGTCAAAATGGAGGAGTTAGGAAAATTTAAAGCATCCATTTCGTAGTTCATTTGTTGGGCATATCCAGCATTGAAATTATAAATACTATTAGTCAAAGGAGAGGTTTTTGCTGATTGTGTTTTGTTATTCTCAATGTTGTTACCACTACCATTGTTTTTGCTATTAAAGGGCGGTTCGTTAGGAGTTGATGGATTTGTTTGTAAGAACTCATTCATTTTAGCATAATCCTCATTATGATTGATAGAATTGTCGCTTTTGTTTGAAGTTGGTTTCGTTGCAGAACTGAACTTTTGAGGAGTTTTTGAAGTGGATTTAGAAGGTGAATTTTTTGGACTGTGACTGAATGATCTCGAGGTTTGAATGGATGAAGATGCTTTGAACTCAAGAGGAGCTTCAGCTTCATCACTTGAAGGTGATTCATCCCTTTTGTTAGTCTCATTGTTACCATTGGACGTGACTGCAGAAGCAGATCTGGTTGATGATTGAGGATTCAATAAATTGACTAAGCTTGTTGAGGATACAATTCCAGTATGCTTTTTCTTTATATCATTCGTCAATGCTGTAGATGATTTATGAGAAGTAATACTGTTGCTGTTCAGCTTGGTAGCTTCAGCAAACAATTGATTTGGGGATTTGGGTAAGTTATTTTTGGTGTCGTCATTCAAATTGCTTGGAATATCTTGTTTTGGAGGTAGCATCGAACTCATATTTGGCGTCGCAGCAGCTTTAACATCCCAAAAGGAGGAGTTCAAACGTAAATCGGTGAATGAAGGAATATTATTATAATTTAGGTTTTGAAGTTGAGGATGATCGTTTTTATCGCCATCATTATGGCCATTGATGTGGAAGGGCGACTGAGTAGGCAATGGAGAAAATGAAGTATTCGCCTTGGGCGTGGTGATGAAACTTGGCAAGGAATTAAGATTTGGCAAAGTTAAATTAGAGAGACCGGTGTTGTGTAGGTTGGAAAACGAGTCCACTGATTTCAGATCACTGGGGGTGCTACTCTGCTGCGTGGTGCTTGCTTGCACAAGACCTCTCTTTTGCGACTGTGGCTGCACTGAACTGTGCTCGTGATCAGCTGACAATGTTGGTTTTGGTTTTATCAAAGGTGGTATGTTCAGCACCTTCGTGCTGCTGGAGTTTTGATTATTCATAATACTGTCATTTTGCAATAACTGGATCTTGTTTGGCGGAGGAGGCCCCTTGCGCGGTCTTCCTCTTGGCTTAGGCACTCTGTCGTTGGGTTTGTCCTTTGCTGCTGGCTTGCTGGCAGTGCTAACTCTCTTTTTCTTTCTGACTGCATCCTTGCATGAGTCTGCAAACCCCTTTTTTGTACAGTTCTTGCAAGGTCGACTCTCATCGCACTGCAGATGCTTCTGTGAACAGAATGTACATGCCACTCTTGTAGGTTTCCGTTGGTTTTTGATTTCTGGCGGTAGACGTTTAGTCATACTTACCTATTAGACCCTGCTGTTTTCTTCTTCTTATGTTGGCACTCTATACGTCTATATGACATATACACACACACGCACTTTACGCCGCCTATACACCTACACTAATAGGCTAACACAATATCAATATCAATGATGCTGATTTTTGCCAAAAAATATTAAATAATATTTGGCTCTTTGTAAAAGTTTCCTATTATCAATGCTTGAAGCAATAGAGTGGGATCCCGGGTGGGGAAATCAATTTTTTTTGTTTACTCTTGAAGATTTGAAGATTTTTGAAGATTTGAAGAAAAATTGAAAATAAATTGCGTTTTCTCCGGGAAAATACAAAACAAATTTTTTGCTTTCAAAAAAGCAGATCTCCGGGCGCTGAGCAGATGAGCTGAAAACTTTCCATTTTTAAATTATAACTATAAATGATATTCTATATAAAATCAGATAAGATTTAAGGATATATAATTTAAGCAGACTTCAAAACTTCCAAGAATTGCTTCTTTTCAGCAGCCTTAGCAGGAGTAGCCTTGACGGAACCCAACTTCTTTTCAGAGAAAGCCTTGGCGTAAGGGTTCAATCTTAACAAGACGCTTCTGTTCTTCAATGGGTTCTTCTTTTGAGAGGTGAGTCTCTTTTGAACGGCTTCACCAGCTGGTCTGACAACAGCCTTGACTTCTTCAGATTCAATGATTCTGGTGATGTCGGTGTTTGAGATGATGTTGGCTGGCAAAGCGGTGTAGACGGAGTCCAAAGCAGCGAAAGCAGATTCGGTCCAGATGATGAATCTACCCAAGTGAGCACCAGGAGCCAATTGCAACAAACCAAGATGCTTAACATCAGCGGTTTCAACACCTGGAACATTTCTGAAGGCCTTAACCAAACCGTTGTCTTGAGCGTAAACAACCAATGGACCTCTTCTTTGGGTGAATCTTCTACCTCTCATCTTACCCTTACCAGCTCTCATGGTCTTGGACTTGATGACCTTGATAACATCCTTGTGGGCACCAACAGCCTTCAAAGCAGCAATAGCGTCCTTGGCCTTGGCAACGGATTGCAAGTCGTCGGAAACAACCAATGGGATTTCAGCAACTTGTTCAACCTTGTGACCTCTAGCAAGAACAAGGGATGGGACAGCAGAAGCAGCAATGGCAGAAGCAGTAGCGTACTTCTTTTCATTGTGGTTGACCTTGACGTGCCATCTTCTCCAGATCTTAGTTGGAGCGAACATTCTACCACCTCTACACATGTTACCGAAAGCGGCTTGACCAGATCTGTGGGTACCACCACCACCAACTCTTGGAATTCTGGCAACAGCTCTACCAGTACCCCAGGATTCAGCGGAGGTTTGGTGACCAGCCTTGGCAGAGACAGCGTAAGCTTGTCTCTTGTTCTTGTTGATTCTGGTGAAGACAGAGTGAACAATATCTGGTCTGATTGGTGCCTTGAAAACAGCTGGCAATGGCAAGGAAGTGGAGGTAGATTGGCCGTTCAATGCAACGACGGAAACTTGTGGTCTAGCAGACATCTCTTGTAGTGTTTGTTAGTGATGAAAAGGAAGAGGTGTATACAGGAAGGGTGAAAAATTTTTCAGTTTCTCTTCTCACCTATTATTTTTTTCCTTGTCTCGTGCGTGTGCGAAATGAAAAATTTTATATCTTTTCGATTTTGAAAAAATCTATTTGAGTCCGGGTAACCCCACCAATTTGATGCGTACACCACAACACCAAGTTGTGTCATGAGAGGTTTGCTAAGCACTCGAATGTGCGCTCAGCGATTACCATCTTGCTCAGCAAGGCAGCCATTTCTATTTTGGTCATGTTTTCTCCCATTTGGGAAACAGAAAGGGCAACAAATGACTTTTCAGCCTTCATGGACATCAAAAGCCTTTGATTCAACGGAATTGTGTGATGCTGTACAAGTAAAAGACCAAGCTGTTGTCAAGACTTCAGTGATTGAGTAATTGGCATTTTAGCAAGTAATTTAGTGGGGAAAAAAAAAAGATGAGCCCAGAGAGTAACAAAGAGAGAAAGGCTGACGTGATAAAGTTTATCACGTTGTACCCCCACTTTCTTTCAATTAATTAAACTAGGTTAATAAACGCCACCGATAGTTGCAATGACAAACACAATTCCAGGTAGTGTGAAAGGATTGATTGACATTGACCCATGGTTAGAGCCACATGTGGAGGAATTGGCATACAGACGGTCTGTTGCTGATAACTGGCTGCAGACCTTTGATAAAAACGAAGGTGGTATTCTGAAGTTTTCAGACTCGTACAAGAGAATGGGGCTGCATGTGTTGCCAGATAACTCCATTGAGTACGTGGAATATGCACCAAACGCTGTTGCGGCTAGTCTTATTGGAGATTTCAATAATTGGGAGCATGACGCTCACAAGATGTCCAAAATTGAGCACGGATTCTTCAAGCTCACCGTTGCGCCAAATTCTGACGGAAAGGCCGCAATCCCACACAACTCGAGGGTAAAGGTGCTATTGACGTTGCCATCTGGCGAAAAGGTGGCCAGATTGCCTCCCTACATCAACAGGGCAACTCAACCACCTGCGGAGTACAACAATCCTTCTTTCGAGGCTAGATTCTGGAACCCAGAGCTCAAGTACGAGTTCAAGAGCAAGAGACCACCATTGCCACAATCGTTGAAAATTTACGAAGCTCACGTTGGTATCTCAACTCCTGATCCAAAGATCGGGTCTTACAAAGAGTTCACTGATAATGTGTTGCCTATTATCAAGGATTTAGGTTACAATACCATCCAGTTGATGTCAATTATGGAACATGCTTATTATGCGTCCTTTGGTTATCAAATTACCAGTTTTTTTGCCATCTCTTCGAGGTTTGGTACCCCAGAAGACCTCATGGAGCTCATCGATACCGCTCATAGTTTGGGCATTAGAGTTTTGCTTGATGTTGTTCATTCCCATGCTTCTAAAAATGTTGATGATGGATTGAACATGTTTGACGGTGCAGATCATTGCTATTTTCATGGTGGCCCAAAAGGTGTTCATGACCAATGGGACTCAAGATTGTTCAACTATGGCAGTTATGAAACTTTAAGATTTCTGTTATCAAACCTCAAATTCTTTTTAGAAGAATTCAAATTTGATGGCTTCAGATTTGATGGTGTTACCTCTATGCTTTATATTCATCATGGTATTGGAGCTGGTTTCTCCGGTGACTATAATGAATACCTTTCTCCCTTTGGTCCTGTTGATAAGGAAGCACTTTCTTATTTAATGCTTGCCAATGATCTTTGTTCCGAATATTCTAAGGCTAATGATTGCTCAATCACAACAATTGCCGAAGATGTTTCTGGTTATCCGACTCTTTGTTGTTCACGTACAGATGGAGGTGTTGGTTTTGATTATCGTTTGGCCATGTCAATTCCTGATATGTGGATTAAATTTTTAAAACATGTCCAAGATGATGACTGGGATATGGGAAAAATTGCTCATACACTCTCCAATAGAAGGTACAAGGAACCTTGCGTTTCTTATTGTGAATCTCATGATCAAGCCCTAGTTGGTGATAAGACTTTGGCATTTTGGCTGATGGATGCTGAAATGTATACTAATATGTCTGTGCTCTCACCTTTGACCCCTGTTATTGACAGAGGTATTCAATTGCACAAAATGATTAGATTGATTACTCAGTCTCTTGGCGGTGAAGCATACTTGAATTTTGAAGGAAATGAATTTGGTCACCCTGAATGGTTAGATTTCCCTCGTCATGGTAACAATGAATCTTATCATTATGCAAGGAGACAATTCAACTTGATTCATGATGATTTATTGAGATATAAGTTTCTTTATGCATTCGATAAAGCTATGAACGATACGGAGGCGGTTTACACTTGGTTGCATTGTCAACCCGCTTATGTTTCATTGAAAAACCAAGATGATAAGGTTATAGTTTTTGAAAGAAACAACAAACTGTTTATTTTCAACTTTCATCCAACTAACTCTTACACTGATTACAGAGTTGGTGTTGATAAAGGCGGTGTTTACAGAATCATTTTGAATACTGATAGAGAAGAGTTTGGTGGTCATAATAGGATTGATGAGTCTGTTAGCAGATTCTTTACTCAAGACTTAGAGTGGAACAATAGAAAAAATTATTTACAGGTTTACATACCAGCTAGAACTGCATTGGTTTTGGCAGAAGAAGGTGAGATCAATCAAAAAAATTGATGATTAAATTTACTAACAATAAGCTCAAGAAGCATTTTCAAAATTTTATTTATTTATTCATAGGACATGATCAACATGATTTTTTTTGTTATATTTCATTTTTACATATATGCATTATATATCATTTATCTTTAATACTTTATCATTCAGAACTTTAGCAAAAGGCGTTTATCGTGTATTGAATGAACATTCCTTACTCAAAATTAATTCTATTGACATATCAAGGAACTTTGGCTGCATTAATAGTATCTTACCTTTCAATTGTAGAAAAGCTGCCTTCGATTTCATAACATCTTCAATTTTTGTATGTTCGAACAGATGAGAAAGACCTTCGATGACATTGGAGAATGAACACTGGTTAGTTTCCATTAATGATTTGCCAGTACAAGGTTTTAAATAATATAAGAAAGCATAGGACCACATCAAGTTAATTCTAGCAGCTAGTAAAACATCAATGCAATCCCTATAAAACATTGTATCAATGTAAGAGACTCCAAGCTTCTTTTGTAGCTTCAAGATTCTGGCCTCAAACTTCTCAAGCAATGCCTTATCCTTCTCATACGAAGTTCGTTGATTATCGAACCTGCTGTAATAAAACAAATACTTTTCGAGTAACCTTTTTGATTCACTGATTTTTTCTGTTGTTTCAGTGGTATCACCTGTATATTGATCGCAGTTATAATTATCACGATGCTTTTTCCAGTCACCTAAACAAATCCAGCAGAATTCATATCGGCAAGATCTACAAGTCATATGATTACAGCCACCATTTTTTTCAATCGCATTAGAGCATTTAGGACAGTGCTTTGTGTTTGTGGAAATCCAATTCAACGTTTCACTATCATCTTTACATTTTTGTTTCCATGTTGCAACATATTTACATGGACATGGTGAATGGTCCATTTCACCGTTGCATGCATAGCAGAATTTATGTTTATTTATACATTGGACAATTGGTATGAGCATTTTCTCTTTCATCTCATCAATATTGACAATATCATTCGAATCAAACCCAAGACATTGAATTATCCCGTCACAATCTGGTGCTGAACAACTTTTTATGTTCTTTGAGTTTGTTTGTGCATATAATTTCGCAACATTAAAAAAGTATTTTGAGTATAATGTCCTATTGATTTTGATAATCCTTTCGTTTCTTTCTTTTTGTAGCATCTCTAGCTGGTAATTGAAGATTATATTTTCTTCTTTTTCTTTCTCATCTCGTAAAGTTTCTTCATCCTTTTCATCCTTAGTATATAAAAATGAATCGTCAGAATCTGAATTATTTTGATATTTATTCATGACTTCTTCCTCTGTTAAAAAATGAGTGCCACTTTGTTTTTGTTTATCTATAAGATTTTTTTCAATCTGTTCATTATTATAAACAAACTCGCTCAATTCTTTCAAACCGGATAATGTGATATAGTTCAAACAAACTGGATCAGAAAAGGGACATTTAATTAAAATATTGAGATTTTCATTTTGTTCACTAACATAATGCTTGTAGCAGTCAATACAAAACTTATGGTGACATCCAGGTAGATTAAAAACATCCATTGGCTCATTTGCTTCGGGCCCACAATAACATATACTACACATGAAATTGGGATCAGTTTCTTCACTAACCAATTTTGAGCCTTCTGAACAGGATTCGTTGATGATGACGCCATTGGATCTCAGAAATCTATCTCTTTCGTCACTCATGTATCTTTCAATTAAAACATGATCGTTCCAGTTATATTTTATTAATAAAACTAGACATACCTCCCATCCTAGTTGTAGCATATTATCTAACTTTTTTGCTTTGTTTTGTATTTCTGTTTGTATATCTTCATAATTGACAGGTATATATTTCATTCTATCAACTGCTTTACCACTATTAGTCCTTGGTGCATGTGTATAATAAACGAATGTATTTCCCAAACTATAACCATTATCATTTTCTTCTTCGCTTTCATCGTATTCAAAAGACAAAGACAAATCGTCTTCTGACTCATCAAAGTTTAATCCACTAGCCTCTGAAGAATAATCACCTCCATATTCAGACATGCTTCTATACTCTTAGATTGATGAAAAGATGAGATTTGAATTGATTTCGCAGAAGTATAAAATTTAAACTTGAATTTTTTTTATAGATCCTACATTATTTATAAATACGTATTAAACCATTTCTGTCAGCACAGATAATCATTTTAAAAGGGTACATCAGAACAGCTAGTACATTAACTTTATCTATGCCAAAATATTGACTCACCGAATTTTGTTGCTTACTTTGTGGCCTGGAAACTGTATTTTGAACGTATCTTTCATGGACCAATGCTAAGGTAGAATTGATCTGGGTTTCTGCATAAAGAGCCTTTGTATTTTCATCATGATCACTGGACTCAACAACACAATGTGATTTATCTATTGAGTTCAAATCCCATTCAATGATTTTTTTATCGTATGTCGAATTAATTAATTTGTTAGACACTGATAAGCATAGTGCTGTTGAACTCTTATTCAAATGTTCACTTTCATACCAATTATCAAACAAATCAAGTTCAATTTCTTCATTAACTTCTTTTATACTGTAAAGTTCCATAGTTGAAGCTGTGTTCACAGTACTGGAACAAAGAACTTTCCTTGGCAACATTCTACAAACATCCCATATAATGACGTCGGATTCACCCGTTCCGCCAATAAAAGACACAAACTGATCTTTAACACTATTTAATGATGAAATTGAAGGTAATATTGTAATATTGGTGATAGGATATGATGTAGCTTTGAATTTTACTGATTTAACACACAAACCAGTCACGATATCCCATAAGTTCAGAATGCCTTTAGATGTACCAATAAGTAGCCAGTTCTGTTCTTTATCTGTTGTGAAACATAATGGAACACCATGAATAACATTATTTTGAAATGAGCGAATTTCCTTCATAGTTCTAATGTCTATGATCATAATCTTAGCTGATATTGTTGTTAGAAATAGATATGGTCTCTCTCTTAGAATTGAAAATTTCATATTTGTCACAAACATATCAACTTTTTTCAACTTAAACTTTCTAATCATTGAAATTGATGTTTCTTTGTATTTATCAGACTTTTTCTTGTTCAAAGAGTCAATGAAATTCACTCTGAAAATTTTGACTAGGCCATCAACTGTACACACGGCGAAACAATTTCTGTTTGGCATAAATGTGATCATTTTGATACAAGATCCTAGGTTGGCAGACAAACATGATTGACCTGTTACATCTAGCTCCAATCGGGCACTCTCCCATATTTTGAGGGAACCATCATCATCACCAGTTATAAAGAATCTCTGATCAGGTGAAATAGCAATACAGTTAATTGAACCGTTATGCTCATGCAAGTGACCTATCAATTTACTTTCACTAACTGCAGGTTCATCATTTTTTAGTGTAAGTGTTGTGATTTTCATTCCAAACTCAGCATAAATATCCAAATCAGGTACAAATGAAATGCTGTTGAGATACTTTAAAATGAATGGATTGTAGCCAGGATAACTATGATGAATTTCTGTTATTAACTTTTTTTGGTTTAATGTTTCATCGTAAACATTGGCGTCTCCAACATCATCAAATAAAGGGCCTCTTGATAATCCCGAGAACATTGAAGAAGTTTCTCCAATGGCGGTGGTTTTACTTTCACTAACAAAAGGTTTTGTTTGCTTAAGATTTCCCAAAATCAAGTTATTCGTATTGTTGTGACTAATGATATTATCATCTTTGTTAGTAGATATGGATATTGACTCATTAGTTGATGCTGTTAAATTTTTTATTGGCTCCCTGTTGGTTAACGCAAGGTTGATGTTTTCAAAACTGAATTTGACATCAACAAAAACAGACCTTGTCATCAAATTGTGTTTTGACTCTTCGTTTGCTGAAAACTTTAATGTTCTGCCCTCAAGTCGAACAACTTTATATATGTACGATCTCAATGTTGCAATTTTCCACAAATGTGATTCATTAAAACCGATTGAAATTAATCTATTGACTTGATTTTTGTCTTCTTTATTTAAAGGTATTTCAGAGTTGGAAATTACATCACTAGTTGCTGCTGAGAGAGCTGAAGTCGCAGATCCTCTTTGTTTTTTCATAAACATCAATTTTGCATTTCCAAACGAATCCAATCCTCTATTGGAATTGACCCTTTGCCAGAACAATGTTTGTTCTCTAGTAAATGACCAATTTTTTGCAATATCAAAAACAGTTCTAGATAAAGGCTCATGTACCGTTAAATAGAGATTATCCCAATTGAAATCTCCAATTTCATGTTGAAAATAGGGCCGGATCAATGGATACATCACACAGTATAGATCTGCCAAAGAAAGTTGTTTACCAATTGATAACATCAAATTAATGACAGATTCTCTAATGAGCTCATTTGGATGAAGACATAAATTGATTGTCAGATCAATCAAGTCCCAATAATAAGTTTTTCTTATCATACCAATATCAATAAAGCTTTTCAACGTATTTATCAATTCAATAACAATCAGCTCATTTGGATTGTACAATGTTTGCATTAGTAGAGGTAAAATATATTGCTCAATACTTGTTGGTCCGATAAATACTGACAAAGGCAAAATACATTGGATGAAAACCAGTTTAATTTGTGGATCCTTATCATTTAAATAAGTTATTAAATGGCTTAATATAATATCATTTATTTTATCCTTACCAAAAAAGGAGCATAAAGGTATAATGTTTTTCATTAGAGAAATCTTGACATGAGAATCACTATCAGTCAATATTTGAATTGTTAATTGTTCAAAATGATCTTCTAACTCTTGATAATCGATATCAAAAAAGTTCTTTTTGTTCACATTATCCAATAAATCATTCTCACTGCTGGATATGTTATTTGTTGATAGGGATTTTGATAAGTAGTAAAATCTTTTGGCAGTCAGAGCAAGATGAGGCAAACAGTTTGCAAAAACCATCCTAATGTATGCGCCCTTTGAAAAAAAATCTGATTTAGCATTGTCAATAATGGTAGACGTACTTGAGTCTATGAAAAGTTTTGAATTGCTATTAGTGCTGTTTGGGTTGGTGCTTTTTGATTCTTTTGAAAAATCGGAATAAGACCTTTTCAAAAGTAGATTCAGTTTAGGCAAAAGATATTCAGGAAATAGATATGAGTTGATAGGTGTTATCGTATCAATCATTAATAATAATTGAGTGAGAGATTTTAGCGCAGTAGCCTGCAGCTCCTCGTTCGGATCGTCTAACATGTTTGCCAAGTAGGGTAAACAGCGATCTAACTTTGCCTCATCATGCAATTGCTCTGCAAAAGCAAGAATCAAGTCACATGCCTGTGATCTATAGGCAGAATGTGTTGTATTTCTGACGTTATACATAACCAAAGAAAGTAAAATCAAAGAAGAGCAATCATTGTTAGAAGTTTCAGTAAAAATATTAGAAGTTGATTTGGGAATATGCCTTCTCATACCTGGTAAATTGAGCTCAATAGGTATAATCGAGTTTTGATCGGTTTTATTGTCTCTAGAGTCAAATTCAATAATTGTACCCTTGAAGCCTAAATACAAGGAGATTTTATCAAAATCTGTCCATAACTTGTCTAGTCTTAAATTACAGATATTAAATTTATCAATTGTATTGTTCTTTTTGTCATGTTCATTAGTAAAGTTTTTGTCTAAGGTAATCGATCTAATATAAGAATGTAGAAATGTGTAAAAATGGTCAGGAAACACTAATTTTCTGAATACTGATAAGCAATCCCTTGCAGATAACCTATTTGAAGGATTCAGATCTATCATACTTTTTATCAACTTCTTTATATTGGAGTCACCTATTGAGTCTAAGTTTGGTATGTATTCACCTTTTTTATACTTGAATATTTGAGACAAAGAAAATAGTGGAATACCATCTGTATAAAGTTCAGATATGATACACCCCAAGGAAAAAATATCCATTTCAGGTAATAGTACACAATCTTCAGTGTTGAGTTGTGCCAATTCTTCTTGAGATTTGAATCTTTCAGGGGCAATGTAGCAAGAATGACGATTATTTGTATCAAAATAAAATGAAAATTGTGATTGATTATAATCAGGTAAGTAAACGGGTTTTAAATGCGCAAAGTCTGTTAATAGTGCCCAAGTCCAGCTTGTCAATAAAACGTTTTCAAGTTTAATATCACCATGACAGATATTTCGTTCGTGGAGCTTTGATAAAGCATTAAGCAATTGGTAAACAATCCATTTTTTCTCAATTGGTTCTAAAAATGGCCGTATTGATAATCTACTATAGAGATCATAGCCAATGAAGTCTCTAATCAGATAACAAGCTCTATCGGAGTCAATAATCTCGTTAAACGGCAATACATTAGGAACGTTTTCTACATCTTTTTTCAATTTTTCAAACTGCATCAACGGTGTGAGCATGTCCAATTCATGGTTAGTTGGCTTGATGATCAATTTGGCTACAACTGAACCTGATGGTGACAAACATTTAATTGTTTTGGAAAATCGGGAAGACCCTAATGGTTTTGAATATTGCAAGTGAGGGATAAAATCAATATAAGCAGATACTGCAATTGTCTGTGCTGTTGGCAACAGTAGTGATAAGTCATTCATATTGATAAAGACTTCTACTACCGGTATTTAGTTTTTTATGTGTTGCAATATAAGTTATTATATTATGAAGGCTATAGACGCGACGTCAATGTATATGTTCTTTATATTGATTCATGAGCTCTTTCTATATTGCCCTTCATTTTGGTCAAGTTCTTTAGGTAAGATAAAAGAGTTGCTATTAGACATCATTGCTATATATTCACATCAATAGATATTATAATTTCGTAATCAAAAACCTTTTGTTCTTGTTAAATTTTGCCAATTTATGACTGTTACAGGTGACTTGCAATATAATCCAAATGAGTCAGAAAGAAGAAGTACAGGAAGATTCGATAAAGAATATAAGAAAACCACTATCATAGGACCATTGGCTTCAGACAACAAATCTGTCTACAAAAAGGCAGGATTTTTAATTGATTCGAATTATCAGCTATTGAGTTTATTAGGACAAGGATCATATGGCACAGTCTGTTCTGCTGTGAACCTCAAAACCAAAAAAAAAACTCCAATTGCAATTAAAAAGGTTACAAAGATCTTCAATAAAGACATATTGCTGAAAAGAGCTCTTAGAGAATTGAAATTGATGGTGTTTTTCAAAGGGCATAAAAATATTATTAATTTGATTGATTTGGACTTGGTATACCAAGAGCCATATGAAGGTCTTTATTGTTATCAGGAGCTCATGGACCATGACTTATCAAGAGTTATTATTGGATCTACCCAATTCTCTAATTTAACGATTCAATCATTCATTTATCAAATTTGTTGTGGTGTCAAATATATTCATTCAGCAGATGTTATACATCGAGACTTGAAACCAAATAACATTCTTGTCACAACTCAGGGTACTTTAAAAATTTGTGACTTTGGTTTAGCTAGAGGTATCAACGAACGGTTCATGAATTACAAGAGAAGCAGGCAAATCACTTCTTACGTGGCTACGAGATGGTACCGAGCACCTGAGTTGATTCTAGCTAAAAGGATGTATGGCAAGGAAGTTGACATGTGGTCAATTGGGTGCATAATCGGAGAACTATATGGCCGGAGGCCACTATTCATAGGAGATGATTCAATGAAACAGATATTGGAGATCTGCAAAGTGATTGGTATGCCTGATAAAGAGTTGATATATTGGTATGGCACAAGTAATGCTTTTGCATTTTTCCATGAGCAACCATTCATCGAAAAGAAGAATTGGGAACTTGTTTATCCATTAATGCCGCTTCAGTGTAGAAAATTGATGGATGGGCTATTAACATGGAACCCTAAACAAAGGTTTGCAATTGAACAAGTTTTAAGTCACGATTTTCTTTCATCGGTTAGAAATCCTGATGAAGAAACAAAATGTAAGGAGGTTTTTAATTTTGAGTTTGAGACAAAGTGCCAAACCATGAACGAAATGAAACTATTATTGCACAAAGAAGTTGAAGATTTCAAAACACAAAAGACACAATTGTATCCAATGCAAAAAGTTTAAAAAGACACACAAAAGAAAGCTATCTTATTTTTTTATGTAAAAGATAATCTATAAAGCTGTAATTAAAACACGATGAAACAAGAAAAGATGTCAAAAAAAGACAGGGGTATAATTAGTAGTTCAAGCTTGTTCGAAAACAGCGTAGTTCAGTGTTTCCACTGGCTGCAACGTGAGGCGTTGAAATTTGTCAGAATATCTGTGGTAATACATTCCGTGGAAGGTGCCATAAATTTGGTCAAAGCAAATATAGTAGAAGCCAGCAAAAGAAGCACCTTTAATGTCGGTTACATGTGGATCGTGGCAAAGGAAAAGCTCTTTCCAGCGAAAATAGATGAACTGGTTTTCAAGAGTGTTCTTATAGTAGTCGTTGTTGTCAGGCTGGCTAATGTTCATATTGAGCTTCCTCCATGAATCAAATCTGGCCCAGTGTTGGATGTCGTTGTTCCAGGTCGAAAACCAGTCTTCGTTATTTGTTTTGAATGAATGTTTGGGCCCAATCATATCTCCGTTGAAAAATGTTGTTATAGTAGGATTAGCTTCTGTTAGCCCATAAATGGTGAGTGAGCCAGAAACAAACGACTCGTTCAGATCGACTTCAATCAAACGAACCTCCACCTTGTATTGGTTTGACCCAGAGTACTGGAAACCGTCAAACTTCATACCGGGCTTGAGAAAGGTGGTTGTCCGTGCTAACGGAGGCGTCGTTGTGAACATGGGCTTTAGTTGCAGTGGCTCACCACGGCCGCTGGGTTCTCTGTGGACCTGTTCGCTACCCTTCTTCATCAACTGTGGTGTCTGAAACTTCTTATCTATGATAAAAGAAAGATGGAAAAAGTGTCAAAAAATTTTATACAAAAAGGAACGATTAGAAGAATGCTGCATCGATGTTTGACAAGATCTAGCTTAGATAGAGCACAAGTGGTGATGGCAGTAACGTGCTTACATTCTGGATGACTACTTTGAGGTATTTTTAAGCTCAATACTTGTGGCGTTGTCCAGAATTGAAATTACAAAGGGCAGGGAGGTTTTACTGCTTAAAGTGCCATCGGAGGTGCTTCAGGTACACCAAACCCATGTTTCTGCATCCAGTGACACCAAATACGACATAGCTTAGCCGACTGGCTGCATGCTTAGGCGTCCATCATGTATAACGATCATCCATGTTCCATTCTCAAGTGTATAGAAGAAAATTTTTTTCGTCTTACTGTTGAAAAATTTAAAAAACGGTTTGTAAGCAAAGCACTTCTTCTTTTGGAAGGAGAAGTCTTTGATAACAAGTCTAGCAGTCAGTGTTGCAACACCTGTTTAAGAGCTTGACAGTTTAGCTATAGATCATATAGTGTAAAGAGAACAAGATGACATCAGAAGTGGACATTACACAGCTTATTGATTCAGAGCCAACTGATTCTTCATCTCAAGCTTTAAAGGATATCCTTGCAGGTACAATGGGTGGTGTTGCACAGGTGCTTGTTGGCCAACCATTCGATACCACTAAGGTTAGATTACAGTCTAGTACGGATTCTAGCAACAGTGCTGTAAAAGTTATCAAGGATTTGCTAAAGAACGAAGGTCCATTGGCCTTTTACAAGGGTACGCTATTGCCGTTGATTGGTATTGGTGCGTGCGTGAGTATTCAATTCAGTGTCAACGAATACATGAAGAGAGTTTTCGATAACATCAATGGTGGCGGAGGCATCAACAGTATGACCTCACTACAGTTCTTCTACGCTGGTGCTGCCGGTGGTCTATCCATCACCGCTTTGGCTTCACCAATAGAACACGTCAGAATTAGATTGCAAGTCCAAAAGGGCTCTGCAAGCTCCACCGGTCCATTCAAGGTGTTGAGTGAACTGTACAAAGCAAACGGGCTGAAGGCCATTTACAGAGGTGTGAACCCAACTCTGGTTAGAGAGGGTTTGGGATCTGGTGTTTATTTCATGACATTCGAAGCCCTTGTTAAGTCTAATATGCAAAAAAGAGGTATCCAAAGAAAGGAAGTGGAGCCTTGGAGACTATGCCTATACGGTGGTCTTGCCGGTTATGCGATGTGGTCATCCGTTTACCCAATTGATGTTGTCAAGAGTAAGTTGCAAACAGATAACTACTTGAATTGGAAATATTCTGGTGTTAAAGATGTTATTAAAGACATTTACAAAACAAGAGGCATTAGAGGTTTTTTTGTTGGGTTTGGTCCAACTATCTTAAGAGCTGCACCTGCTAATGCTGCCACTTTCGTTGCGTTCGAACAAACCATGAGATTGATCAGTTAAAACAAAAATTTTCAATCCTCATCTTCTAATCTTCTTAATAGATAATCAACTTCTACTTTCTTTGTTAATGGGATTACCCAGTTTTTGTATATACCGACAACAACTTCTGGTTCAACTTTAGGTTTTGTAGATTCTCTCAACGTTGGGTCTGTGCCATAGGCCTTTGCCTTTTCCATTAATCTTTCCAAGATCTTCTCTTCCACTTGCGCATTCGTAATTCCTTTCATGATGCCTTCAATGTCCTTATCTTTGATCAATTGTGTGTACTTTCCCCTTTCGGCTCTGAATTTGGCCTCTGCAACGAACATACCAAAGTGAATTCTTCTTGATAAAGATTGCAAAACGGCAATATCTGCCATGGCAGTCGATCCAAGGTTTTCCAGATCCTCACCACTTTGCGCAACCCCTGGCATCATTTCAGTAATGTACACTTTTTTGATCATTTCATTGATGTTAATTTCACGATAGTAATTGGCTAGAATTTTAGGATAGTTGATTGCAGGTAAAAATGATTTCTGAATAGCTTTTGGATAAAATGGGAATTGATCAGGGGATTCAAAACGACGAACTTGTGACTGAATTCTTTCATGCTCACTAAATAGCCAGTCTAAAAAAGAACCTTCATGCGATGGTATCGCTAGATCTGAATGTTGGTTATAGATCAAAGGAGATTGTAAAAAGTCAGATCTCTCGATCAAATCAAAGATGATCGTATCTTCCATTCTGACCAAGGCAGTCCTTATGTTAACTAGATCATAGGCCGTTTCAGGTTTGGAAAAGTTCATTATCTCTGTGTCTTGTGAGAAGTGCCAAAATAGGAGTAGAGGTTCACGGCAAAAAATAAAACGTTCATTTTTTTTTCTGCTAATTACATAATAGAAGTTAAAATAGAGTTATGTCAAAGAAGAGTTGAGTCATTGCTCAGTATTCGTGGTTTGAATCTATTTAAATAATAAAGAGGAAAAAGGGTAAAGAAAGTAGAAAAAAGAAGAATCAAAGTATAACAAAGGGAATGATAAAGTTTGTTATAAGAAAAAGTAATAGTAGTAATAAGTAATAATAATAATAATAATAATAATTAAGTGTGTATGCAGATTAGATGTGAGCTCTAAGATTGTGATTCACGACAAAAAAAAGGGAACTTAATAATATTATAACTATTTTTGGGAACCAATACCGTTAACGTTTCTAAACATCTTCAAACCGCCAGGACCATCGACGTATTGGCATTGTCTGGCGGAGTTCCAAAGAGATTTCCACATGTTTTCGTCGGAGTAGGCGTAGTTTTCGCCCATGACTTCCTTGATGGCCTTTGAAGCCTTTCTAGCGTTGTAAAATGGGATTCTGGAGACGTAGTGGTGCAAGACGTGGGTTTCGATGATGTCGTGGAAGAAGAACCAGCCAGTGAAGCCGAATTCTCTGTCAATGGTGGCAGCGGCACCTCTGGCGAAGTTCCATTCGTTGTCTTCGTAATGTGGCAAGGAGATGTCGGTGTGTTGCAAGTAGGTGATGAAGACGAGCCAGTGGTTAGTGAGGATGTAAGGCAAGAACCAGTGGGTGAAACATGCGAACCAACCAAAGTAGTTGACCCAATTGTACAAAACAAAGAACTGGGTGAGAATACCAATGTCGGAAAGGACAATAAACCAGTAGTCTCTCTTTTCGAAGATTGGGGAGGAAGGATTGAAGTGGGAGGCGAGGAATTGCTTGAACCAGCTGCCTTCGAGCTCCTTGTGAGGCTGACCAGTGACATCGGTCAAAAGGTACCAGAGCCAACCACCGAGCTGCTGGGTGACGAGGTCCCTGAGGGTAGCCAATGGTGCGTCAGCAGTGACCTCCTCGAGGGAGATGACGTGGTGCTTGTCAAGGAACTGGTCCTTGGTGTTTGGCACAAACACCATGTCTCTTGTCAAGTGGCCCGTGGCCTTGTGGTGCTTACCGTGGGAGTACTTCCAGGAGAAGTAAGGCACCAAGAGGTAAGAGTGGAGCACCCAGCCGACGGTGTCGTTGACCCAACCGTAGTCGCTGAACGCCTGGTGGCCACACTCGTGCGCCATCACCCAGATACCCGTGTATGGCAGCGACTGGATGAACGCATAAGCGAGCCAACCTGCTGCTCTCAAGTACACGTTGGGCAGCTTTGGGATCGTGTACTGCGCAATGCTGGCAAACGCCACGATCACTGCAATGTCTCTGAACACGTAGTAGAACGACGTGGTCAGTCTTCTCTGGTAGCAGTCCTTTGGAATCGCCTGCAAGATCTCCTTGATCGAGTAGTCTGGCGCCGTGAACGTGTTGCCATTGATGTCCTTGGCCTGGAGGTTCTGTGTCACCTTCTTGGTGGTCACACTAGTAGTTGCAGTGCTCGACATTTCCCAATACCAATATTGTGTCTTCTTCTACCACGCTTCCAATTGGCTGCTTTTGTGAATGCGATTCCGCAAACCTATATATCCTTTTTTGCCCTGATGCCATTTTGCTTACAATATGAGCCTGTTGTTTCTTTTTCCCAACATTTTTTTCTCACTCCAAAAAAAATTTTCTATCGCAGATCTGAGCGTTAGATTTCCCCGAACTGACGAACGGGGGTTTTGGTCTTGGCCTATGCCTTAGCGCTGGCCGCTCTAGCTGCCGCTGCTCTCGCCTAGCACACACACCGCGCAGCAACACCTCCCTCAGCGCACTCCATAACTCACCCACCGCCATACTAAACCCTCTGCTCTTATCATGGCGCACATGCGCTCGGCCAAAAGAGGAAAAAGAAAAAATACAATAGGCGGAATTCAAAAAAGCAAAGACAGGGTGCGCTTACGTAAGCGGAGAGTGAAAAAAAATTTCTCAACGGCTTTTTTTTCGCGTTGGGGGTTTTCAAAACCCGCGCTTACGTAACACAAAGACCACTTGTCGCAGGATGGAGCTAAAGCTCAGTGAGGAAGCAGCAGCGGGGATTGCGTATGTGCAAGCTGTGTCTGGCAGCAGTGCTGTATGCGGATGCAGCGATGGTGTGGCCAAAGATGGCAATGTGCAGCAGAGTGGGTGGCGTGGAGGCGGGCTCGCTGAGCACGCCTGAGCTGGATGGTCGACGCCAAAGAGCTGTGCAAACAGGGCTTCGAGGTTGCAGCACAATGCCATGGTCAAAGAGGATGGGGAATGCACTGTGCTATGGGGAGAAGGAGCAGTGCGCAATATAGCCTTGCAATGAGCACATCAGCAAGATGGTCCAGTTGTGCATCTTGTTGTACTCATTCAAGGACACCACCCTGTTCCGTGCAGGGTCACTTGGTGGCGTCTCTGTCGTGCTGAGGTAGTCGTATGTTTGCGTCCTGCACGTAGCATTTCACTGTGTGGGCATAATGAGTTTAGGTGTTGCCCTGGGGAACAATTAGATTTTTTGTAAGATTACGGTGTGCACATGTCGTAAAGAGCACAAACCTGGTGCTCATCGACTGTGGGAGACAGGACGCAGTCAACAGCCGTACTGTTTGAGCGCACTTTGGCTGCTGGCACACAACTAGCGGCAGCTAGCCACCTAAGCTTTTGCTGCCCCACTTCCGCTAATCTTACCCACTCTGCAATAGCCTAGGCTCAAAAACAAAAAACGCAGCGCTGCTAAAGCAGAGCGATAGCTGATAGCAATCAGCAAAGTAGGGCAGACGCAAAGTAACGCGCTAAGTCAAGTAAAATAACACACAAAGCGATGCAGAGTAAAACAATTCGCAATTTTCACAATACGCAAAGAAGAAGCATGCTGACCTGCCTGGCACCAAATCTGCCTGTATATTAAACCCCAAGTGCTCCATTTGCTCCCTTGAGCCTAATAATGTTTGGACAACAAGTCGTACAACGTATTTACCAAAGATAGAGCAAATCTTTGATACGCACAGACGTGAAAGTAATAACCTCAAACCTTGAGGTACCAGAAACATGGATTGAATTGGCCTGTTTTTTTTTACTGAAGTGTGTTACTCAAGTTAGACTCTGTGTTTCAGTGTCTTTTAAAGTGCACTCTAACGACACTACGACCTAACCACCGGCTATCAAACACAAGTCACACAGCACACAACCCCAGTTGATGTATTCGCATGGCTTTTCTATCATGAGCATCTCGCTCAATATATGATTAGCCTGCAGCAAAAATTACAGCGCCTCTAGATAGACTGGTATGCAAAAACCAGCACACACCTAGCTCTGCCTCCAGGTCGAGAAACCCAAATCTTCTCAAATATCTGTCACCCTTTCTGGCAAAATTATGCACTATTCAACACTTATGACATGTAGCAATTACCACCCTCAGCTCGCAAACACCTTTGATCGTAGACAATCAACCAAATGCCACTGCATATTAGCACGTACCGTTGCGTGAATCAATAAAGGCACTAAAATCTCAGAAAAACATAAATTCCCTTCACAAAACAGCTAGCAGACTGGATATTCATTTGCCAAACTCGCCCTACAACCCCACCTGTTGTATCGTATTGTTTGCAAAAGACTTAGCACTAATGAGCGATTACGTAAGCTCGAATGATTCTGTAAGTGAGTCATATCATCTTAGCGGAGACAAAAATTAAATGATTTGATAACTGGCGTGCTGAAAAATGAAGCAAAAGACTGACAAGAATAAGAAACACTAATGGCAGAAGCACCACAATCTTCTAAACAATCTGTGATATGTTTACTCCATGGCATCTAGACAACAACTGTGCTCCAAACTTTATCTTGAGCGGTCCCGGAGATCGATCTTCCATATTAGGCAATTTTCACCAGATTTTTTCTAAACGCGTATGCTTGAATATTTTTTCGGATTTTTCTTTCTTCAACAACTGTGTTTAATAAATTCTTCTTCTTGTTATCAGTGTAGCACATCGAATTATGTCTGATAAGATCGAAAAGAAGCCAATCACTTTTTCCAACCTGCTTCTTGGTGCAGGTCTTAATCTGATGGAAGTTTCTTCCTTGGGTCAGCCGCTAGAAGTGACCAAAACCACCATGGCTGCTCATCGTAACTTTGGTCTTGTGCAAGCAGTCTCACACATCTGGCAAAGAGGTGGTGTCAAGGGATTTTACCAGGGGTTGATTCCTTGGGCATGGATCGAAGCTTCCACTAAGGGTGCTGTACTTTTAGCTGTGATGACTGAGGCCGAATACAGATTCAGAGTTTTGGGTGCTTCTCCATTCCTTTCAGGTATTGGTGGTGGTATTTTCGGTGGTTTGTCACAAGCTTACTTAACAATGGGGTTCTGTACTTGTATGAAGACCGTTGAAATTACTAGATCAAAGGATGCTGCCTCTGGTAAGGCAGTCAAATCCACTTTCACTGTTTTCAAGGAGATTTTCCAAAAGGAAGGTATCAGAGGTATCAACAAGGGTGTCAACGCTGTTGCTATGAGACAAATGACCAACTGGGGTTCCAGATTTGGTTTGGCTAGATTGGCAGAAGACGTCATCAGGGATACCACCGGTAAGAAAAAGGACGAAAAGTTGAGTGCCATTGAAAAGGTTGCTTCTTCTGTCATTGGTGGTGGTTTATCAGCTTGGAATCAGCCTTTTGAAGTTGCAAGAGTTGAAATGCAATCCAGAGTTAAGGATCCAAATAGACCAAAGAACTTAAGTGTCATTGGTACACTGAAGTACATTCACTCTCAAAATGGTTTGAAGGGCCTCTATAAGGGTGTCACCCCAAGAATCGGGTTGGGTATCTGGCAAACCGTCTTCATGGTTTCATTTGGTGATTATGCAAAGGAATATATTGCTAACAGAGGTAAGAAATGAGTCTTTGACTAAAATGTTAACTTTTTTTGATTTATTTATATGCAATATAAATCTATTATATAATTATTACTATTATTACTTTCTTTTCTTTTCTGTACCCCATTTATCATATGCGTATAACCCAATGAAAGTTAGAATCAATCCGACCCATTGAGTATTAGTTAGTTTTTTATGATTACCCTCGATTATTATTGAGAACCCAATAATAATAATTCTTTTCAAAATATTGGCAATACTATAATTAATTGGACTAACCATACCTAGGATTTGAAATGCAACCAGCGATTGAATAAAATGCGATAATGCATAGACCATGATCCATTCAATCGTAACAGCTTTTAACGTGAGCAAACTAATAGCTCCATGTTCTCTATAATATTTGAATTCTGTGAATAAATAAATTGGTAATGTCAATAGGAATCCAACAACTGAACAATAAAATAAAACTGTTAACTTATCTAGTTTCCTCGCAGGGTTGATATATCCTCCGTACTTTTGACTTTCACTGTTGACTTTATCTAGTTCTAAAAATGATGGATTTCTTGAAGATGCTGGTGTTGATAGAGGCGAATCAAAGTTTGATGATGAATTATTATTACCAGAGAGGTAGAAGTTGGCTTTAGAGTTATTCAAGTTTGGAGTAATCTTTGGCATTGGGGGCATGGCAACTGGTAGAATTGGAGTTGAAATTGCCGATTCTGTTCTAGTAATTTTCCAGTTGAACCTCTTCAAAAACTCATTGGCTCTGTACTCTTCATCATCCTCGAGTTTCTCCTTGTTGTTCTCTTCCCAGGTGAGGATTTTCTTAGCAAAGATGTTTTGTGAGACAAAGATAAGCATGGACACAAAAGCGAATAAACAGCCTGTGTGGAACATCGAGTCTTCGGTGTGTTTGGAGTTGTTTTTAGAACATGACAACATGACACCAAGAATAAGGGGTATCAAGGTCAAGTACGTCTTGTATGAGAAGGCCTTATGGAAGAACACTCTATAAATCAAAACCGTGGTCATTGGTGATAAGGCTTTGATAGTGTGGACCAGGGACACGGGAATCACACTAGTGGCATTATGCGATGCAATTTGTCCGAGAAACTGGAACATTCCCATCGGAACTGTGGTGTTGAATATCAGCTTCGTTGGCTTGAGGAATGATTCCACAATAGAGTAGTTGCTGTGACCTAAGTCCGTTGGAAGTGTTCCCTGTGGGAATTTGCTGATAATTGAGTGCCCTGTCACTTCGAGCTTATGAAACAGATAAATTGTTGCCAAGCAAAATCCTCCATTCATTATGAATTGGATTTCCGTCAACGACACTGGTTGTGTGAATTCCATCAAAATCTCCTTAGTTGAAGAGGACGAAACCACTGACGTGGTATACCAGATGATACATAAAACCACAAGTTTGACATTGATATCAACTCCAAAAAAATGCACCTCTCCTGTGGGCCTCATAAACTTAGGTTGCATCACAATGTTTCTATAGCAAAAGGCTCTTTTGTTTATATTCCATGTGAAGAAGTCAAAATAAAGGAAAAACTTTCTGGTTTTTTTTCTTTATTTACCTTTTTCTTTTTCTATCAAGATTGCTCGTCTAACCGCTTTGCTGAGCACACAAACCCTACATCCCAACACGTGACAAGCACGTGACAAAAAGGGTTACTAGCATTTGTTGCTTATTACGTAATACTCACGTGACATTTTTACCTGAGAGTTTGCTGAGCAGAAAACGTAATGCACAATGATTACGTAATCTAATTTGCTCAAATTTTTTTGTTCTTTGTGGGGGAAAAATAAAGCACATATCAAAAATTATCAAAGTCCTTCATTTTTTTTTGCTCACTGTCCCCCGATAAACATATTTTAGCCTTGCATATTCACCTTTTCTTCTTGACGTTGTACTAGAACGGGCGATTAGGAAGGTGTGCGCAAATGAAGATTGTGATGATGCGCTTTACACATTACCGCATGTTGTCGAAACCATTATCAATGGCCACACTTGTTAGACATCAATGCACGAGACATGCGTCAACTACGTCAGGATCAAATGCCGAGTCAAATCCCGGATCACAACATGATCCAGAGCTCTTGCAATTGCTACACCTGTATCCAACAAGCAAGCGCCCAACACCATATGAGGTGCTAAATCTAAAGAGCGGCAGCGGGTTCAAAAAAGGTGAATTGAAACAGCGATTTTTCAAGTTGGCAAAGATATACCATCCGGATTCGCATCACAGCACAGGTATGCCATTGAACAAGCCAGGCTTCTTTACTGCCTCGGAGGAGCTGACGCTCTTGAATGATGAGATCAAGCAAGACAGATTCAAGAAGATCCTGAGTGCATACAATCTACTGAGAAACCCAATCGCAAAGGCCAACTACGATAAGTACCACATTGGGTGGGAGGACAACTCAAGTTTCAGATCGAACCCCAACATGTACGACCCGCAAAACATGGCTTACGAAGAGTTTGCTAAGCGATCGAGATCCTACACGGCATACAAATCCGGAACATGGGAAGACAGCTACAAGCATGGATACGAAAGTGCATACGGGTTTCCTGGCGACAAGTACTGGCAGGCGTCAGAGTCTGGAGACTTCAAAGAGGAGTTCAACAAGAACAAGAAGACGTTTTTGCTGTCCACGTTTCTCTTTGTGGCAGTCTATTTTGCGCTCCAGATGTCTCATGTGTACCTATATGACGACTTCATTGGCGGTAAGTATAACGAGTCTACGGTGAAGTCGGTTAAAATGCACGACAAGTCTGAGGAGGATTTGTTCCATGCATATACTAATTATGGTCTTGGTGAGACCAAGGAGGACAGAATCAATAGGTTTCTCTGGTGGAGGAAGTTTACAATGATGCTAAGTTTGGGTGAAATTTCCGAAATTCTGCAGCATCTCCAGCACAGAGGGATTATACAAAACGACTCTGACACCGTCCAAATAAAGGAATTTAACGATGATCATGAAATAATACCAGCGGGGGCGAAAAGCACACCCAGCACTTGAAAGCATTCTTTATTTATCACATTCCGAATTAGGTAATCAAATTGAATCAATTTACCCAATAAGGAATGGTAATTGTCTGCATCTGATGGAATAATATATGTTTTCATTTATTCCCAAAGAGGAAATCGCAAGTACCAAGTCCGTTTTCCCTTAGCTTAAGACTAAGCTCTAATGTTCTCAAACAATTTAATGACTTTATATAATTCACTATAGTACTCTCTATATATCAGCAGCTCTTTTAACCTGCTCTTTGTAACCTCATTTCAATTCATTATTGATCTTTTTGAAAACCAGCCATTTTTTATGCGATAATAGTACCTGGCAAAAAAAATCTTGATCTGCTCTGGTGCTCCGAGTTAATTAAAATTAGTATCTTGCACTCCTATTATCTTCCTTTGCTCTGATTTGACACCTGTTCTGTTCTTCAATTGTTAAACCGGGCATCACTACTTTGGTTTTATCAACTCACGATCTCTATTATCACTAATTAGCTTACATTCCAAGTCACTCGCTACCGTCAATATCAAACCTAATTGAATCACTGAATCTTGCCAAAGAACAGTTGCTACCAAATGTCATCTGTTTTACATACTCCCTTGATTGAGAGCTCACACACACGGTATGGTAGATCGCATTCTGACTCCATGGCCAACGTGTTTCTAGAGCAAACTCCCAGATCGCTTACCAACTCGGTCGATTCACTCGCTAGAAAACGTAAGATCGACGTTATTGATGCTGACAACTATAAGACGCCTGTCAAATCAAAGAATGCATCAAACATGGACTTCTTGATTACTCCACCTGGAGTCAACGATGAACTGTTCTGTTATAAGAGATCCAAAACGGTTCCTTCTTCGCCGATCGGCCATCACTACCAGCACCAGCATCACTCGTACCTGCCATCGCCTTGTACACCTTCGTCGTCAAACAGACTCAATTTTACAACTAATTTGTCCACCCCACCAACTTCAAATAGAAGCTCGCCAAAATTAGCAAAGTTGAAATTGCACAGAGCTACTATTGTCCCCAAAATCAATAGTTTACCTGGTTACTCCAACTTCTTCGGTGACACTTGTTACTCTTTTAACTTAAGTAGCAGTTCGTTATGCAAAGGTAATGAGAGCAATATCAGAGCTACAAACTGGAGAGATGCTTGCCAAGACAAGATTAAGCATCAATCAAACCAGCAGTTCAAAAAGTTCCAGCAGCAGAGCACCGAGCTTAAGAGCTCGGTTCATCAAAATTATAGAACCGAAATGCGTGCTCCAGAGCTATTTAGCTCTAGTTTGTTCCCAAATATCAACAAAGTTCATTCCTTTGTTGGACAACAGTATCAGAACTACAACTCTTTAGTTAATTACCCATTTACAGCAGATATTGAAAATAATCAAAATGACTCCCAAAGAGACTATGAGGTGTTGTTAAATAACCCTGATCTCGAGACTCACGATCCTCCAAGATTACACCCTTTAATCCAATCAAACAATCAGTTCAAGTTACCTCCAATCAACCAACTTCTCAATTCTTGTGTTATGGACAAAGCAGGTTTACATCCTTTGGGATTGACCAACACCGAAATGAAATCATACAATGACCTTTCAAAATATTCTATTTCATTGGAGGGTGATGTGAAAAGGTATTACGCTAATCACCTACCTTTGAGAAGTGAAGTTCAATTAAATCACACCATTGGCCACAACATGTTTCCTGAAGATAACTATGTCCAATTTGACAATTCAATAGATTATTCAAATGAGCCTTTACCAGCGTATTCCTTTAACGAAGCACCTTTACCCAATCCAGTCAGTGCGAGTTCTGTGAACAAAGTTGAAAATCATAATAATCGCCCTGCATTGGTCATCACAAAGACACGTAAGACTTCTACTGCATCAAAATCAAGTAAGAAGTCTGTTTCAAGGAAATCCTCAACCGGCTCTCAGAGAGGGCGCACACAGAAAAAGAAGGCCTCTTCAAGATCCAACTCGAGATCCTCGTCAGTTTCCACTAGGCCAAGGACAAGATCATCCTCTCGTCAAAGAGAGCACGATGAAACACCGACTGTTGAACTATCATTGTCAACGTCATCTGCAAAGAAGCATGAAATTAATTATATTAATTCGAGCGAACCAAAGTTCTTGGTCAGTGAACCATCTGCAGTCAAAGCAAGCGAACCTGCATTAAAAACCTTCCAACAAGAGGGATTGCAGTTCCACAATCATAATATCAATACCCAAAATTTTAGTCATACTAGCCACACTCCGCATAACATATATCATAACCACAGCTCGAAGAAATGTTTGTCTTGTGGGTCATCCAACTCGCCTTGTTGGAGACCTTCATGGAATCCAGAGCTTGGGCAATTGTGTAATTCCTGTGGTTTGAGGTACAGGAAGACCAAGGCGAGATGTATGAACGCCGAATGCTTGCGGATTCCTGCAAAGTCTGAGTGGGGGTTGATGCAAAGGAGAGGCAAGGTGAATATCACCATCACGGGTAACGATAATGTGCCAATGGAACTGAATTGTTATAAGTGCTTGCAATGTGATTACGCAATGGAAGTTAAGAACTAGGGGCTCTACAGCCTTTGACATTGAGCCTTGTGTTTTGGATTTTGTACCAAAGACGAACTATCAATGTCATATGAGTTTTGCCTGCATACCATTTTCACCGCTACCAAGCGATTGACGCTTCACAATCAACAAGTGGGATCTATCTACTTTGAATCATATTATATTTCACTTCATTTCTCTCACTAAAGAGGAGAAAAAAAACTACACAAACTGTACGACGTACGTTTCCACCATATTGTTCTATTTCATATGAATGTCTTTATTTTTGTTTTATTTTTGTTTATCATCCGGTTTATAAGTTTCTTTCGTTTAAATATCTTTAAAATTTTTCAATACCAATTCAGTAGTATCAACTCATGAGCAACATTCCTCAATACAGCTAACCGCGGTTCAAGCTACTTATGACCCAAAACGGAAAGATGGCTAGAGAAACAGCTCAGGGAACGCCAAGAGATCCAGGGTCCTCATCGGAGCAGCTAGAGGTGATTTGGTGAAGCGTATCTACTAACTACAACAACAGCAGTGCACGGTATTGAGGCTGGTCTCATGAGTAAGTGTTTCAGCTACTTTAAGATGGTGAAAAATTTTCACTTGCCAGTAAAGCAGGCAAAGTATTTTTTTCATAATTATATATAGAGGAACCTATGAAATGTCAGTTAGAACAGCAACACCAATTAAACAGATCATGACAACATTGCTGGCAGGAGCAAAGCCACAAACTTATCCGATTTCACCAACAGGATCGTTTTCGAATTCCAACTACAAGTCCACGACGCTGGAAACCATTAGACACAAAATGCAATCTGTCAACGTTTTGACAGAAGACGTCAAACCGTTCTACGTTTGTGACTTGGCAAACCTTGACAAGCAGCTCTCGCTTTGGAACAACGAGCTTCCAGAAATCAAGCCTATGTACGCCATCAAGTGCAACCCAGATCTGGGATTCGTGAATGCTCTAATTCAAAGAGGAGTCGGCTTTGACTGTGCTTCGGTAGGTGAGATTGAAACGGTCCTCAGCAGCGGTAGTAGTGACATCATTTACGCTAACCCAGTGAAGTCGCTTGGACAGTTGATCAAAGCGAAGGAGTACGGTGTCTCCTTGACAACCGTAGACTCTATTGAGGAAATTGAAAAATGTTTCAGGGTGTATCCTGATGTTAAGGTTTTGGTGAGAATCACAACAGACGATTCGACGTCTACTTGTCCATTGAGTGTGAAGTTTGGTGCGAGCGTGCAAGAATCTAAGGAAATTATCGACAAGTGCATAGACCTGGGTGTTAATATTCGTGGTGTGGCTTTTCATGTGGGCTCAGGATTCAAAGATGCCTCAACTTTGAAAAAAGCTGTGGACGACTCAAGACTCGTCTGGGACTATGCAGCTGAGCGAGGCACGTCTTTCGATATCTTGGATGTAGGCGGAGGTTTCAGTTTCAATGAAAACGAGTTTGTTCCAGCTGCCAAAGTGCTCAGAGAAGAGCTCTATAAATTATTTGGTCACGAGATCAAGAGTGGAGGTATTGGTATCATTGCTGAACTGGGGAGGTTTCTTTCCGGTTCATGCTTCACACTAGCTGTGAACATCAACGGAGTTCGAAAAATGAAAGACAATAAAACAAGAATTTATATCAACGACGGTCTCTATGGTAATTTGAACTGTATTTTGTATGATCATCAAGTTGTTAGTCCGCAGGTTCTCACTGCCAATGGTGAATGGGTTTTCGACAACCTGAAGAGCTCTAGTACCGGAGTTGAATATTCTATATGGGGCCCTACCTGTGATGGTTTGGATTGTGTGGTTAAATCTTGTTCACTGCCATATGATGTGAACATGGGAGATTGGATGCTAATTGAAAACGCTGGCGCATACACTATCACTGCGGCAACGTCTTTTAATGGGTTCACCAACGATTTCGAATGCATCTACATAAATAATTAGGTATCTCTTCATTTCATTTATAAAAATTATTGTCTATTACATTTGATGTCAATTTTGTCTTTTCAGCTTGGAAACAAATGCTCTCTTTGGTCTTGCTCCAACCCCAATGTTGCCAGGATGATGGTTCGCTTTACCCATCTCATCGATCGATGATCTTCTCAACCGTTTGACACCGCTGACGTTAGAACCACCGATGAGAGTGACATCCATTCCCCCATTAGCAGAAGAGGGAGCATTGAAGTGAAAATCTTCATCATCTGCTTGGCCCTCGCTTGTTAAAACTGTATCTTCCGTTGAAAAGTCTACAAACTCGTCATAGTAGTCAATTGAGTCACCAGAAGTTTCTAACGCTTGAGCTAAATCTCGTCCTCTACCAATCACATCACTTATGTACTGCAATGCTATCAGCGGAGTTTGGTTGGCCCATGTGGTGTGTACACCTGATACCAACGGCTGTGGCGGATATCTCTGTAATGGGTACATCACCAACATAATGGTCTGTGCGTTTGGATTAGGGGGTTTTATCAATAACTCTAACTTTGTCAGGTTATTTATAATTGAATGCTGGATGATCTGTGAATATGGAATAGAAAAAATAATGCCATCTGTTAGCCCACTATTAGCTGTCAAAACAGATGTTGTTGGCATATGAATCAACATGTTCTCTGCTAAACAGTAAACAATTGCCGGAAGATCGAGTGAAATAGTATTACTTAAAGGCATTAAAGTCTTTGCAATACTCATTGAAGATAAAGATTGGGAAGGAAAGTGAAAATCCAGTTCACCAGATGATGTAGCAAGTTTAAAAGGCGCTCTAATGGTACTAGTTGGAACGTGATACTGACAGTTAGGTATTTCCAACCTCCAAGTATTTGAAGCATATGCCAGTAGGTATCTATCTTCTGTAGATATCATTTCTGGTGAAAGACTAGCATGTATTGACAAAAGTTCTGTATTCTCAACTGTAGGGAAATCGTTTACTATCCTAATCATGTTCAACACTTGCAATCTTCTCCTAAACGAAAGTATTAAGTTGAAAGAAGCTTACGTAACCTTTGCACTAATTTCATCCATAAGTGAAAAATTAACAAAAAAAAAGCACTTGATTTTTCAACTGAAAAGTACAAGATCTGAAGTCCCTTAACTTGGTGGGTCAACTGTGGGGCTATAAATCATGATGCGCTGTACCAAGGGGCGTTTACGATATATAGGGTTCTTCAGCTTCAATAGAGTCAAATTGAAAAACCAGCACCATAGTATAATTGATTTTTCCCAAAGATACAACTCAACATACCAGTCGGATCAAGGTAAATGGATAATTTCGTTGTTTGAGCCATCACAGCAGTTACAGGATGATTTAGATGGAATGCTTAATGCGGATTATACGCCAATCTATAATAAAATCAATGAATTCAATCAAAGTTCAATTATTCCTCCTTCTTTGCTAAAATTAGTGAATTACACGCCCTACTTTCCTTCAGCACCAACACTAGGACCACTCATAGAAAAGGGTTATTTGAAAGAAGCAATGTCGTTAATAAAAGAAAATCATCAACAGGGAAAATATTTAACACTTAACGAAGCTGAAAAATTGATCATTTATGTGGCACCATATCCGTGGTATGCATATGAAATTATATGCCTTTATAAAAATATAATCAATTGGGTTGAATCAAATGAACAGCTTTTACCGTTGATATTGAAATTGGCGTTTTTCAATATGGATTTCAAGTTATTTAATTCTGTTTTTGATCATTATAGTAAAATTAGACACTTCGATATACCAACTAATTTACTCATATTGGCTCTACAAGTATATTTGAAGACAGGCAATATACAAGTATCAATTCAATTGTTTAATCAATATGTGATGACCAACAATGGTATAAAAAACGATAAAGTGCTAAGTGTGTTCCTTTCTAATTTGTACAATGTCACACGGAATCCATCACTATGTTTAACTTCTTATCAACTTTGGCTATCACATGGAAATTTAACTTCTTATAGTATTGATTCATTTATGTATAATATCCTTAGCGAAACCGGTGACGATGCTCAAATAAGTTGGATAGAGAGCTCGTTGATAACAAGGGAGAAGTTTGATTCAGTGGCAATCAAGTTTGGTTCGCAAGTTTGTTTGAAACTGAGTAAAGACAAACAACTTTATTTAAAGTTAATGGAAAGTGACACTTTGAGCGAGTTGAAAATGAGATCATTGGACGAAGGGTCACATTCATCGTTGATACACAACTTAATATACCTGCATTTGCGACATCAAAATTACTCACAGGTTTACTCAACTATAGAGGAATTTCAAAGTAGAAGCGAATTCAACGTAGCTGTGTTTACTATAATTAATCATTTAGAAAAAATAGAAAGGCCTGATCTTATGTTCAACTTTTTGAAACATATAAGGGAACAATGCAATTATAAGTTTGATTATAGACATATTGTTCCTTATTGGCGTAGTTCGATTAACAAATATATTCACTCAGGGGATAAAATTCATATAAAGTTTAGAAGTGCATTGAAGCAGAGCAAATATAATTCACTAAAATTCTTATTAAAGATTTGCAAAATTCGCCAGAAGAATAATTCAAATACTGCAGATTGTCGATGGTATCCCAAATTTCACCCAGTTGAAGTTCACAGAGAGCCAACATCGCAAGCACCTAAACCTTTTTTGAAAGATATCCAGGAACAAATGTACAATGGAGTTTTACCAAACGTGAATCTTTTATGGAAAAGTGTTTTGTTAAGCGATAATGAAGAAGATTTGGAACAAATTAATGATATAATCAATAAAATGAATGGTGCTGGCACGCACAGTACTAAGATAGATAGCGAGTTGTTTTGGAAAGAGCGAAAGGCTGGGAAATGGGCCCCAGCATGTAAGTTTATTGAAAATCAACTCACAAAAATAAAAATTAGAATGAAGAGTAATCCTAGCGATGTGAGTAATGATCTAGTTGTGTTGTTTCATATTGCTGTCAAGTTTAATAGAATTGAAGATGGTGATACGATATTAAAGATAATTGAAGACTACCAGTCTAATTTTCAGTTTAATGAAAACCAAACGAACTTGAAATTCATTTCAATGTATATCAAATGGTGTTTACTGACGAGAAGGTTCACAGATTTGGTTATAGTACTGCATTGGTTGAAAACCTCTAATATTGTAATTGATGGGTTTTTTGTGGATGGGTTAAGAAGAATGTGCGACGTGTATATACAGAAAATGATGAAGGTATTAGAAGGTCAGTATATTGACACTGGTGATGAAACAAAATTGCATGAATTAGCTGATGAAAAGGAGAAATTGCAAAAAATTTTACCCAAAGTATTAAGCTATTACGACGACATAACCATTGAACTGCATCAGAAAGTCAGGAGAAGCAGAAAAGACGCACTAGCTGAATGCAATAATAACTTCAAAACTTTTGTTAGCTGGATGGACGAGGACGCTGAGAACCTATTACTTGCTGTTCAAAAATTCAAAAGCAGCTAGGATCTGTAAATGAATGATATTTAGGTTGCGGCCTTGCAAATTGTAATTATTTTGGTATTTGTACATAATTTATTAGGTAACTATAGAATCTGCATACTTTAATTGTGATCTCATGTTAAGTTAATGAGCGTTAATGTCTTCTCTTTTGCTTGTGCTTGCGAGAACGGTTGACTATGCCTTCACTTTCACTGCCTTCATCGTCACCAATTAATATGCTGGCATTGTCGCTGGATCCATTTCTTTCATCAGCACTGTTATCGTCGATGAGGTTCCGCTGCCTTTTGCTGGTGATCACAATGTGATCGTCGTCGGAGTCATCCGAAAGGTTTTGTACTGGTGTTTTCGACTTCTTTCTCAAAGAGTTTAGCAAATTGTTATTATCTTCGTCTTCTTCATCATCGTCATCATCGTCTAATGAGATTACCATGGCGGTTGCTTTCTTGTGATTTGCTCTGGTTTTCCTTTGTCCTATGCGGTCTTCATCATCGTCCTCCTCGTCAGACTCTTCACTGAGCACCCTGTTTGACTCAAAAAGGTCTTCGTCTCCGGAGGCTAGATTATCACCTGAGAGTAAGCCCGTATCGTTGTACCCTTGTTCTTCTTCATCATCGTCACTGCTGCCACTATTTTCGTCTTGCTCATCATCGTCATCCACCACAAATCCATCATCACTCTCGTACTGATCCAACCAGGGCTTGCTTGATAGCCGTCTATCATGATCTTCCCAATTCGAGTCGTCCTTTAGACGCGTAATTCTCACTGGTTCGCCTGGAACTGGTCTTTCGCCATCAGTATTCAATAAAACTATATCGCCATCAGAGTTTCTCGACTCATACACCACCGTGGGTCTTCTTCTCATACTCAATGGTAGTTCATCGTCGTCCCCCCAATCCACCTCATCATCTCCTTCATCATAATTATCTTCCTCCTCATCGTCTTCCTCTGCTTCTATATCTGCAAACCGTCTTCTTGAGCTCAGGCCGTTGTCGTAATCCCGATCTTCGTCTTCTGACACCAGATCACCCCCACGGCCATTTCTTTCATTTTCCCACCCATCGTCCTCCTCCTCTTCGCTGTTCAAGTTGTCTCCGTCCGTTCGATCTTCCCATCCGACCATCGTTCGACCGCAATTCTCACACTGGCCGTCCACCAACTCCCAGTGGCACGCAGAGCACCGTGGCACACCGTCGTCGTTGTCCACAAGAGCCCTTCCAAACTTTGTCTCTAGCTTCTTTAGCCATGGGAACCCGTTGCCTTCGTCTTTTACATAGTCCTTTTGCCTTTCGTTCACGGATCCTTCTCCCCCAGGAAGCAGCTTCACAATCGTCTGAACGATCTTCTTTACACTGTGGTTGCTAACCGGCGCCATCGATGACAAACCCTGTCTGCACAGAGGACATGATGGGTTGCATTGGCACCATGATTTGATACAAGTGTAGCAAAACGTGTGTCCACACACTGGCAACACGTATGGATTCCACGCCAATTCTTGACATACGGGACACGTCACCGCTTGCATAATACTTGCTTGGCCTTTAGCCCATTCCCTCTCGTCAATATCCATCACTAGCTTTCAAAGTACCTGCTGTTGATAATCGCAATATTTTTTCCACGACACACCTCTTGTTGTATATGACGTTGTTTTTTCTTCGTTGCCCTTTTTTTCCTCAAAAAATTTTTTTTGTTTTGTTTTCCGTTTTGAGCGCACGGAAACGATCGGTTATAAGAGAAAACAGAGATTCAGAGTGCAAGAGGTTTGTTCATGGATTGAAAACTCAACAAGTTCGAGCGGGTAGCATGTAGCAACATGCCGAGACTAGTTGCACATTCGTAGCCACACTGAGACATGAATAAGAATACATTATGAACTTGCGTGCACGTTATCCGGGGTGGCAGTTTGGTCGCGATGGTAAATGGCAGAGGGTGAAAGCGTTTAAAAGCAAGAAAATATCCGCTGAAAAAAGAGCACTATTGAGTATTAACGACCAATCTCTTTCTCATAGAATGTCGGAACCAGTGGCAGAAAAGGCACCACAAGTGCCAGAGAAGGCGCCATCGATCGTTGAAGATGACGACGAAGACGAAGATATCGATCAATTGGTGATGGAATTACAATCTCACCACGGTATTGATGGTGACGAAGATGACGACGAAGATGAAGAAGAACACGAGGTTGGTGAGTTCAAGGAAGTTCCAGAAGAATACCTCAAAACAGATCCTTATGCAGGTTTGACCTCTGCAGACGCTGCTAAGAGATTAAAGAAGTTCGGTCACAATCAAATGGCTGAAGAGAAGGAAAACATGCTTCTCAAGTTCTGTATGTTCTTCATCGGTCCTATCCAATTCG